>PVIR01016331.1:0-36812 GCA_004026965.1 Petromus typicus | reverse complement strand
CTCCTGCCTCTGCCTCCCGAGTGCTGGGATTACAGGCGTGAGCCACCACACCCGGCACTGTGGTATGTGGTACTGGTTGCTGCTGGGTGTGGGTCTCCACGCCCAGTATTGTTATGTGGTTACCGGGGAATCGAACCCGGGCCCTTGCGCTTGCAAGACAGGCGCCGGAACCACTGAGCTAACTCCCCGGCCCCAGAAGCTTTTTTTTTTTTGAGACAGAATTTTGCTTTGTAGTTCAGGCTGGCCCTGAACTCATTATGTAGCCCAGGCCAGTCTCAAACTCACAGCAATCCTCCTGCCTCTGCCTTCTAAGTGTTGGGACTACAGACGTGAGCCACCACGCCTGGTGTTGTTGTATGTGGTTACCGAGGACTGAATTTAAGACCTTGCGCTTTCTAGGAAGGCACTGGGACCACTGAGCTAAATTGCTGGCCCCAGGCAGAAGCTTTTTGACATGACTGGAACAAATTATTTAAATGAAAAGGTAGGCATAAATGGAGGAAATAAAGGTTTTTGAAAAAAACTTTATATTATGGAGTCAGCTATACCCAAAGTTACCCACATACATGCTTTTTTTTTTTTTTTTTTTTTTTTGGCAGTGCTGGAGATTAATCTCAGGTCCTTTGTACTGAGCTATATCCTGAGACCTTTTTATTTTGAGTTGGGAGGAGGAGTTCCCACAAGTGGTGAGGCTGGGCTTGAATTTGTGATTCCCCTCCGCAGCGTTTGAAAGTGTTGTGATCACAAATATGTGCCACTGTGCCCAGGTGAGGTGTTATTCTTTTTATTTCTTTGTTTCTTTTTTTTTTTTTGAGACAGGTTTTCTCTGTGTAGTTCAGGTGGGCCTTGATCTCACTATGTAGCCCAGGCTGTTCTCGAACCCATGACAATCCTCCTGCCTCAGCCTCCTGGGTGCTGGGATTACAGAAGTGTGCCACACCTGGTGAGAAGTTATTCTTGTAGGAAATATTACATAGTTTTAATCAATGATTGGGAAGGGACAAACAGTATATAGTAGGTATTTCATAAACACTACTGGATGAGGAGAGAATAAAACATTCAGTTGTGGCTGAATCAATTGTAATTGTGCTAACATTGGTCTCTGGATGGTAATCTTGGTAGAAGACTACAAACTGGCATGCTTTTACTATCTTACTTGGGTAAGGAATTTAGTTACACAAAATATATAGTCAGCTCTCTGTATCCCCAACTTCTGCATTGTTGGATTTCCAGTCAATTGCTTTTCTTTAAATCCCAGAACCTTGTGCATGAACTGAAATATTTGGGAAAAACTTGTGTCTGTTTTGAACATGTTGAGTTTTATCTTATCTAAATAATACAGTACAGCAGCTGTTTCCACAGCATTTGCACTGTATCCAGTACTACAATCTAGAGATGATCTAAAGACTTTAGGAGCTTATGCCTAGGTTGTGGAGAAGCTCAATACTGTTTTATTTAAGGGACCTTAGTGCCTATGCCCTAGGCCCTGCGGGTTCTGGTACCCATGGGGATTGTCCTTGAACCAGTCCTCAGCGAATGTGAATGCTTGAGAGTACCATGAAAGGAGAGGCTGCTAAATATTACCACACTCCAGAAGGATGTGCTGCTATGCCTGTAACCCAGCACTCAGGAAGCTGAGGCAAGAGGATCTTCATGGGTTTGAGGTCAGCCTGAGCTAAAAAAAAAAATCACACTCCAGCCCTTGTCTACCTGGCATCCCTAGGATCCACTTTTACCCAAACATGCCTAACCTCCAGGTAAATATGCAAGCAAAATCATACCTCTACCTAACAAAATACCTCCATCTCATGTAGAACAGAAGACAAACTAATCTCTTCCCCAGAGGAGAGGGTTACAAAAATCTCTGCCCATCTTTGAGGAGTTCATCCCCTTTCTGCATCGTTCACCTCCATCCTTTCCTAGTCTTTAAGTTAAATGTTGATATATAAAGTTAAGTACTATTGGGGCCAAGGATTTAGCTCAGTGGTTCCGGAGCCTGTCTTGCAAGCTCAAGGACCCTGGTTCGATCCCCGGTAACCACAAACAATACTGGGTGTGAGACTCATGCCCAGTAGCAATCAGTACCACATACCACAGTGCCGGGCATGGTGGCTCACACCTGTAACTCCAGCACTCGGGAGGCAGAGGCAGGAGGATTGCTGTGATGTGAGTTGGAGGCTGAGCTCAGGGCCAGCCTGAACTACAAAGCAAGATGCTGTCTCAAAAAAAAAAAAAAAAAAAAAAAAAAAAAAAAAAAAAAAAAAAAAAAGAAAAGTTAAGTATTATTAATACATATTACATTAACTACTAGAAGAAGAAGAGAGGGGAAATATATATATATATGCAAATACATTCATATCAATATATGGAAAAATACTCATAACTATTGGTCACGGGGTTACTGTGGGGATTGGCAGCCCCTTCCTCTGCCCTTGACTTTCCTTTGCCCACAATGCTCACCTCAGCTGGCAGGGATCTAGGGGAGACTCCCAGCCCTCATGACTGACCGCGTGTCTCATGCTTAAATTTCTGTTACTGCGTTCTTCAGGGCCAAAGGAGAGGATGAGCTAGGAACCGTCACTGCTGCGTGGCTCAAGGCTATGGCAGTGGCCGCAGTCTCAGGAGGGTGGTATTGCCTTGGGTTTCCAGGACTGGCAGGCAGAAACAGCTCTAGAGGCTTCCACTTGGCCTTGCCTGTCAAAGCAAGCCTCACTTTTAGTAATCGTGGAGCCAACATGGGGATTCTGCCAGGCGTTCAGTGTGCCTGTGCCAGGTATTCTGTATAGACCTGGGGAAATAACTGGGGAGGTTGCGGGAACCCACTGCACTGTGAGACCAATCAGGAAAGAACTGCAGCAAATCATCCAGCAACCGCACACCCCGCTTCTGACTAGTGGGCCGCAGAGACATGTGGGTAACAGTCCCAATTTTCCCTAGAAGATTTATCCCCCTTTTCCAATGCGTAGTCTTCCAGTTTATATTAGAGAAGGTAAGGAAGCTGTATGCTATAAATGGTTGACTTTGTACAAGTTCCTTTTTCAAGGAGTCCTGGGTTTCCTTTATGCAGGGAACTGTAGGTCTATAACCATTTTTTTTTTTTTTAGACAGGGTCTCCCTTTGTGGTTCAGGCTGGCCCTGAGCTCAGCCTTAAACTCACAGCAATCCTCCTGCCTCTGCCTCCCAAGTGCTGGGATTGCAGGGGTGAGCCACCACGCCCGGCACTGAGGTGTGTGGTACTGATTGCTGCTGGGCATGAGTTTCCACACCCAGTATTGTATGTGGTTACCGGAGGATCAAACCTGGGTCCTTGCACTTGCAAGACAGGCGCCAGAACCACTGAGCTAAATCCCCAGCCCTGTAGGTCTATAGCCTTATCCCAATCCGAAAATAGGTTGAAAATCTAAGATTCTGTACTGTGGTGGTTCACAGCAGAGTTCTGTTCATCAGACCAAAGCTTTTCAACTTCAACAAATTTAGAAAACTGTAGGGTCTGATGGAGTAGCTCAGTGGTAGAACATGTACTTAGCATTTGCAGGGTCTTAGGTTAGGTCCCTAGCATCTAAAAAATTAGTTAATTAATTAAGTAATCAATAGACCGATAAATTGCCAGACACGTTGACACACACCTGTAATCTGAGCACTTGGGAGGCCAAAGCAGGAGGATTGTCGTGACTTCAAAGCCAGCCAGGGTGATACGGTTAGTTCAAGCCCAGCCTGAGCTACACAGTGAGACCTTGTCTAACAAGAAGCAGCAGTCCCACATATATACCCCAAGTTCATATAAATTGGTTGTGGTAAAAATCACTCAATTTTTCATTGCACATCTTGTGTCTTCATGAATTATACTTTGTGCTGCTTTAACTGGAGCCTGCTAGAGCTAGGAGCAATGTGAATAGTGGGAAGAGTCCTTCCAAATCTCCTACCTCAGGGGAAGGCTTTCTGGGTCCTTGAGGCAAGGAGAATCTGTCACGGATTCTTAATGGAATGCTATAGGAGAAATAAATAAAAATACTGGAGTCTAATTAGATTTTATTTCTCAAGTATGTTCTTTACAGATATGATTTCATTAAGCAAAAACAGATGGAATTTGTCTCCTTTTAAAAGAGAAACTTGTTATAAGTGGACTTTGCCAGAACAAATTAGCTATCATGAAATTCATGTTTGTGTAGCAGTTGCTGCAGTGCTTGTGTCACTTGATTTCAGAAACAGGACTCACCTTTTCAAGGTGACATATTTGTAACAGGACACTGTTGTCTGAGGTGCTTTTTGAAAGCACTCACCGTGAGTTAAAACCTGTGATAATAGGTTTAAACTCTTTAATCCGTGAGAGGAATGCAAATCTTTGCACCCGGCATGGAGTTGTGCTCTCGGCAGTGACCAGACACACACAGCAAACATACCGTGGGCACACACAGTATGCCAGGCACTGTGGGAAGTGTGGGCACAAATATGAACTAGTCAGTCTCAGCCACAGCCTAGTAGCATACAATCGAGCCCGCAAGCTTCCAGGATGAAAGAATATAGGTCTGAAAAGAATCAAGATAATTCTGGAAACCACATCTCAGCTCATATTTAAAAAGGGAGAGAAATACTTCAAGTTAGTATACAGTTAGGACATATTCATTATAAAAAAAGAAAAAGCAAGGGCCGGGGAGTTAGCTCAGTGGTTCCGGCGCCTGTCTTGCAAGCGCAAGGGCCCCTGTTCTATCCCTGGGAACCACATACCATACTGGGCATAGAGACTCACGCCCAGCAGCAACCAGTACCGCATACCACAGTGCTGGGCGTGGTGGCTCACGTCTGTAATCCCAGCACTCGGGAGGCAGAGGCAGGAGGATTGCTGTGATGTGAGTTGGAGGCTGAGCTCGGGGCCAGCCTGAACTACAAAGTGAAACCCTGTGTCAAAAAACCTAAAAGAAAAAGCAAGATAGCCAAAAGCCCATTGCCTTCTGGGATTTTCTCTGAGCATGTGCACGTACATGCACAAACATGCATTTTTCATAAAAATGGGCTTGTTATTTAAGCTTCCAAGAGTTGGACAGCATCATAACAAGGTCTGAAGTTTTCAAAGACCAAGGGAAAGTACTTTATAATTGCCATTTGTACTATCCTCTGTGATCATCCTGCTAGTTTTATTTAGGTAGCTATTTTGAGACTAATTTTTATTAAGCATTACAATTGTGTTTGCTTTGATGTGGAATTTAATGCTTGTCAGACTATGTTTCACCTAATGACTTGAAAGAGAAGTCAAGTCTGACAGCCAAAGAAAGAGGAAGAGCCTGGTGTGGTGGCATAAACCTATAGCTGCAACACTCAGGAGGCTGAGGGAGGAGGACAGCCTCGGTTTGAAGCCAGCCTGAGCTGCATAGTGAGGTCTTAAATGAAAAGGAAGAATGAAGAGCCAGGGCCAAGGACTTAGCTCTGTGGTTCCGGTGTCTACCTGGCAAACACAAGGTCCTGAGTTTGATCCTCAGTAACTACATACGACAGTGCTGGGAGTGGTGGCTCGTGTCTATAATCCCAGCACTCGGGAGGAAGGGGCAGGAGGATTGCTGTGGGTTCAAGACTGGCCTAGGCTACATAGTGAGTTTGGGGTCAGCCTGAAGTACAAAGTGAGACCCTGTCTCAAAAAAACTAAAATTAAAAAAAAAGAATCTTGGCACGTGGAGTGCTGAAGCAAGCCTGCCACAAGTTCAAAGGGGAAAGAAAAAATTGTGATGCTAATAAAAAATGGAAACAAAGCTTATGTATATAGGGAGTGGGGTTGTAGGATGGGTAGGGGAATGGGGAAAAAAATAAGAAGTCATGTCATGTCCTAGTACAAATTTTTGATGCTGAGAGTGTTCATGATATGTATATAAAATGTAAAAAAATTCTTTAAAATAACAGTGTTAAGAAGGAGCAAGGGCAAGATACAATTTATAAAACTATTTATAAAAATTTCATTAAATAAAAAAATGGACAAATGAGTCCAGTTTGCCTGGTATTAAAGGGATTTATGATACATGGAACTTACAGAACCAGAGTCCAGACATTTGGGGACAAAGCTCAAACAACTAGGGATCAAGACCTGAGTGAACACAGCCTGTCACTGTTCTAATTACAAGGTATCTGAAAAGCTGGGAAATATTGGATAAATGTATTCAACTTTTAAATAATATGTCCTTTTTTTTCTTCTTGGAGACCCTATCTTATTACTGGCCAGGCTGGGCCAGGAAACTTGGCCTCAAGCAACCTTGCTGTCTCAGCCTCCCAAATTTTGGGACTAAATGCAATTGCTATTGCACCTAGTTCATTGTATTCAACTTTTTAGCCCTGAGACATCTCTTCAGATGAAACATTTTAAAATTTGAAGCAATGAGTCCATTTGTTAATGAAAAAAGTTAATTTCAAAAATAAGTGTTACTTTCTCTGTATATTTAGACTTTTTAGACTTTATTATAATGTTTAAAAACTAAATTATACATTTTGGGTGGGGCTACTGGGGATGGAACTCAGGACCTTGAGCTTGCCAGGCAAACATAGCACCACCGAGCTACATCTCCAGCCCTTATACTCATTGGGGCTTTAGTTGAGATAGGGTCTCATTTGGTATTTCAGGCTGGTCCTGAACTCAGCCTCAAACTCAGCAGTCCTTCTGCTACTGCCTGCCAAGTGCTAGAATTACAGACAGAGTATGTGGTACTGACTGCTGCTAGGCATGAGTCACCATACCCAACTTTGTTGTATGTGGTTACCAGGGATCGAACCCCAGGCCATGTGCTTGCAAGGCAGGCACCAGAACCACTGAGCTAAATCGCAGGCCCTGGGATTTTTTTTATATTTCTTGTTTTAAAGTGGACATTGTCCAAGACTTGGAGAAAAGATATCATATTACTTGAAAACCTGGCTCACATACTTTTTTTTCTTTGTTGGTGATACCATAGCTCAAACTCATGATCTTGGGCTTATAAAGCAGGCACCAGAACCACTGACCTAAATTCCAGGCCCTTGCTTGCATACTTTTAAAACAAATTGATCCTACTTTTGCCTAAAGTGGGAGAGCACTTGGAAACCACACTTCTCCTGGGTCCCTTCTGGCCACTCCCAGAGTTCCAGTCTTTTCCACTGTCGAGATGGGATTGAAGCAGGCCTGGTGTTACCCGTGGTGTAGATGCCGGAGGTGGTGCGGACAGCAGGAGACTGAAAGAGGAACAGGCCTGAATCCTGCTTCCCCTCCAGATCACAGTCCCGCCATGTCCCTGGCATCTGAGAGAAGGCTTCTTCTGCGGGGACTCAGGCCTACTTCAGCAGGAAAGCCTAACTCTTTTCACTACCAATTGCATGATGCAGCAGCAGCCAGTGACTCCACATGTGAAGGTAACAGCCACACTCACCATGCCTGATTTCATTTGAAGGCAACCCCTGGGGACATTCAGCAACCTTCCTTCCCCCTTCTTCTCTGTGGCCCGTGTTCAGCCCCATCAGGAAGGACTGCTGTGACTTTCTCATTCCCTTTGTGCAGAAAGGCCAAAAACAAAACCCAAGCTTATCCTACGTTTCCCAACTTTTCAGACCCATTGTACGACATACGTATTCATTAACTCTTTCATGATGATGTGGGGTAAAGACTATTATTATTCTCACTTCACAAATAAGGAAATTGAGGCAGACAGAAGCTGCCTGACTTGCCCTGGCTTATAGTCATGGATATGATCAGGAAGCTCTCTAGTTTCAACCAAAAAGATCAGGGAGACTAGACTTGAGCTGCATTCACAACCCCTGAGTTTACTGATTCTAGAAGAAAAGTCTGAGAAGAGACGGGGAGCTACAAGTCTGGGAAGCATCCAGAGTCTTGATCCTGAGGGAGGGAGAGAGGGTGGGATTAGAGATGTACTGTTTCCAGTGTACCTGAGTCTGCAGCTCACGTGTGATTATACAACATATTGATATTAAAAAATGAAGAGGCTAGCTTTGCGCAGTGGCAGTATCGTAGCCGATGAGGTTTATCCGAGGCGCGATTATTGCTAATTAAAAAAATGAAGAGGCTATATTATTTTTCTCTGGTACTAGAGATTGAATGCAGCGCTTTTCCCCAACACTTTTTAAAGATGGAGTCTGGATAAATTGCCCAGACTGGGCTCTAACTTGTGATCCTCCTACTTCAGTCCCAGAGTGCCAGCATTACAGGTGTGCCTTCTGAGTGCTGTGATTGCACCACCATACCTGCTGCCAGCCCTTGAATTTATGATCCTTCTGCCTCAGCTTTTCTAGCACCTGTGGTCACAGGCACTGGCAACTACAGCAGGCTTAGGATCACTATTTTAAATGGAACTACTGGGCTGGGATCTAGCTCAGTGGCACCATGCCTACCTCACAAGCGCAAGATCCTGAGTTTAATCCCTGGTACAAAAAAACCCAACAACAAATACATAAAATAAAATGGGACTGTTTCCGGAAGGGTTACCCACCCTAGCATGTGCACTTTATATCTTAGATATAATACATTCATATATTTACCCTGTCTACTCTTTATTCGAATCACTGGAAATGGAAGGCTATTGCTGAACTACAACAGAAGCTCTTGTGTTTGAGACTCGATCACTGTGATGTAAGGATGAAGTTTTTTCAAATGTTTAAGTGGGTAGAATTGAATTCTCATCTGTTCTTTTTCTAAGTTTTTCCATTTCTCCTTCTGGAATCAATAAGGTAGATTTCCTTTAGGAAAGAGCCTACTACTCATGGCAAGCTACATGGATAAGGGGCAGCTCTACAGTAGAGCTCCAGAGTTGGAAAATGGGGCTGTGTTCTGACAAATCAGAGATGGACATGTGGTATAAGTTGATCCAATCATAATGAAGCCTGGGTCTCACTGAGAAAGGGAAATGTTCCGAAAGAGATTCTCTCCTTTGCTGGGACTACTAGTGTTTCCGGAGCTGAGCTTCGGCAGGGACACCACAGGAATCCTGAGAGAGGAAGGTCACATGGAAGAGAGGCAGAAAAAAGAGATGAGGTTAAATCAAGTCATGATAGCAGAGAGCCACAAGTTCCTGTCAAGGGAGGGGAAACTGGCCCTAACTTTACAGTTGTGAGGTTGAGTAGAATCACTGTGCTTTGTTTTTCTTTTCTTTCTTTCTTTCTTTTTTTTTTCTTTGCTTAAGTCAGATAGAAACGTATTTTCAGTGCCCTTACACTGAGAGCTGTGATCTGATGACCCGCACACTATAACTGTGGTTGTGTCTGTGAGCATCAGCAAGGGTCACCCGCTCTCTGGAGTTCGTCCTACCTACACGGGCCATGCTTTTGCCGGATCTAGGGGGCCTGTTTTTTTTTTTTTTTTTTAAGGTTTTTTGAGACAGGGTCCCGCTTTGTGGTTCAGGTTGGCCCTGAGCTCAGCCTCAAACTCACTTCACAGCAATCCTCCTGCCTCTGCCTCCCGAGTGCTGGGATTACAGGCGTGAGCCACCATGCCCAGCACTGTGGTATGTGGTACTGATTGCTGCTGGGGTGAGTCTCCACCTAACCGGGAATCAAACCCGGGTCCTTGCGCTTGCAAGACAAGCGCCAGATCCACTGAGCTAAATCCCCGGCCCTAGGGGGCCTGTT
This sequence comes from Petromus typicus, assembly GCA_004026965.1. Lineage (NCBI taxonomy): Eukaryota > Metazoa > Chordata > Mammalia > Rodentia > Petromuridae > Petromus > Petromus typicus. The sequence continues at coordinate 27,227 of PVIR01016331.1, read as the reverse complement.
TTTATAACTTAGCTATCGGCTTTTCCTTTTCCTCTGGTAATTGCTGATGACCTCCTTTCAGCAGCTCCAGCAGGGAGAAGCACAGTGGGAATCCTTTATGGGCAGATCTGGAAAGTTGGCCATGCAGACAGCTAACCATTGTTAACTGGGCAACCACAGCTGGCCTGAGCACCCTGTGGCAGGTGCCCACTTCCACGTGGTGAGCAGCTCCTCCTGTTTAACCGAAGTCCAAAAAGAACCCACCACCAGTTCCTGACTGAGGTGGGAAATAACCCCAGGAACTGTGGGTCTCTCAGGAGCCATAGTGCAAACTATGTACCCAGCTTCTTGGAAGGCTGAGGCTGGAGGATACTATGTTCAAAGCAGATGTCATAAAATAACAAATAAAGAGGCTGGGATATAGCTCAATGGTACAGTGCTTCCCTAACTTGTAAATCCATGGGTTCAATTTCCATTTTTTTTTTAAGTGCCTCTCTTTGCTTAGGATAAGTAAGGAATGAGTCAGCCTTCTGGAGAAAACCTTCTTTCCCACAGTCTATGACTCATCATTCTGCCAGACCTCAGCTCCCGCCCCCCCCCCCCCCCCCCCCCCCCCCCCCCGTGCCAGGTAGTCCTTTGCATTTCTTTCAAGAACATAATAATACCTTATGTCTGAAAAGCACCAAAGTGCTGTACCTCTTTCAAAGTCCTTGTGCATTCATTATCTCATTAGAATAGCAGATTTGCTATATTTTTCTTCAGATTCTTTTTTTTTTTAACTCAAATCCAGCAGAGAATTAAAAAAAAAAAAATCTCGCTTTCAGTAAGCTTTGAGAAAAGAAAATCAGAATCAATCCAAGAGAAAAGCTTTTCTAGAGACATGAGTGTAATCTTTCCCTCTTATGCCAAAAATAACTAAGGGGCAGAGGCTAGATTCTAGAGGAAAGAACATTGCGTGGGAGTTGAGACCTGGGTTTTAGTTCTAAACCTGCCACTAAGTAGCTGAGTGACTTGGACAAGCTTCCAATCTCTGCACCTCAGTTTCTGCCTTTGTCAAATGCTAGTGTTAAGGCTCCCTGAAGGTATTGGCTTTGATATGTTCTGAAGGCCTCAAAGTTCTGAGGTTATATGGTTTGGGGAACTATAGAGTCCAAAAGGCACATTTTTATAAGTTATTGGTGTGTACAGGGGACAAACTCTGCCCTAATGTCAGGGCCCCAGAACAGTGGGACAGAGATGAGCAGAGCTTATTCCCAAGAGACTCTGAAGCCTGACATAAGGACAGTTCTGATGGTGATGGATGATCAGGGGCAGTTAGCTGGCTAAATGCAGGGCGAGTACCTGACCACTCACACAGTGTTGCCCCTTGATGGGTCAGGACACTCTGCCTTCTGTGAGAAGAGGCACAAGCCATGGTCAGACAGGGTCATGGAATATAAGGTCAGTAGGGCTCTGGTGTCTTCCAGGAGATACAGTCTGTGTTGGGTTTGGCAGAACAAGGGGGCGGGTTCTATGTAGCAGTACAGAGACTAGTCTGGGACAATTTCTTTGCTGAGTTCAACCTTCTCTTTATAATCCTTTCCTCTACAAGTTCCTTCTTCCCCTACTGTCACGGGTCCCTTCTGTGTGATTATATTCTCCACTGTAGTCTGGTTCTTCATTTCTGATTACTGCTTTGAGAGACTAAGATATCAGTGGTTCATCTTGTCTTGCTAATGCCTCAACGTGATGTATTACACAACATCAAAGCAGCCAGTTACGGTTACTACTAATAATAACAAGCCCATAACTATCCTATCAAGAAGTATTTTGTATTCCTGAACTAATTCACACTAAATTACTGGTAGTTATTGTAACAGTCACTTTTTTGTTGGCAGAACAAAGTACCTGACATACCCAACTTAAAAGAAAAGACTGTTAAGTAAAATAAAATATCATAGCTATGTAGAAAAGTACACACACACACACGAGAAAACTGTTTATTTATATATTATTTATATTTTTTTGGCTGCAAGGAAGAAGGCCAGGGCAGAGAGGCATGACAAAGGAAAGCTGTTCATCACATGACAGCCAGGAGGCTGGGACAGGAGGAGGGCAGAGAGATACAGCCTCCAAAAGCACTCCACATCTCCTAAGCATCCTCGGCTATAAATGCCTCAGTGTCAAATCTAATGACGAGTGCAGCTTGTTGTGACTCACCCTCTTCAGAAAGCTCTGCTTTTGAAGATATGAGATTTGGGGGCATTTTAGACCTGCATCATAACATTTGCTAAGGTTTATTACATATCCACCTTCCCTGCCACCACTCCCAATATGCATTTGCATTTTAACAGGGGATGTTGGATCCAGTTTGATAAAAAATATTTCGTTTACGGAACAGATTTGTTTCAGAGCCCAGCATCAGACATATGAAGGAACATATATCTTGTCTTCAGCCCTTTTATGGTGTGTATATTATTTAAGTGTCCCCAAAAGGTGCACATGTTGGAAACTTGGTCCCCAGAGTGGCAATGTTGGGAGGTGGTACCATCTTTAAGAGGTGGGGCCTAGTGGAAGGTAACTAGGTCTGTCTTTCTCTTTCTTTCCTTCTTTCTCTTTTCCTTTTTTTGGCATTAGCAGGGATCAAACTCAGTCCTTTGTGAAAGGTAACTAGGTCATCAGGACATTGCCCTAGATGGGATGATGCTTGTCTCATGGAGCAACTTCTCCTGAGAGTTTAAAAAGAGCACGGCTGTCCCTTCCGTTGTCTGTGGTCTCCCATCATCCCTTGCGGCCTCTTCTGCACAGGTTCCCATCACTGTCATGTCACTGTCCTGTCCTCACCAGAGCTGAGCAGAAGCCAGTGCCATGCTCTTGAACCACCAAAACTGCCTGCTTCTAAAACTCTTGTTCTTTCCACGCCTGCCTCACATATTTTATTACAGTAACACAAAAGGCCTAGTACATTCCCTTAAATGACCAACATGAGCCCGAGGACTGGCAAGGTCAGAAGTGTTGCTGGGCAGCCTCGACAGCCAGGCCTTTCCCTGGGGAGCAGTGACATCCTCTCCATGATCAAACCTGCAGCGTTAGTCGCCAGAGCAGAACCTGCTGCACTGCATTTGCCAGCTTTCCTGCCTTTCGTAGTGTTACTTTGTCATTGCCTTGCTCCTCTCACTTTTTCCTTAAAACCTGGCCCTCCTCAGACGATTCTAACTCTGACACTGGGGTGCAGAATCTTGTACCCCTAAAGACCCCTCTAAATTTGCCTGCCCTGTGCCACCCACTAGCACCATTGCCATCCTTTTGCCACCTGTAGAGACCTCATCCTCACCCACAGACTCAGAACATCATAGCCTGAGCCTAAACCAGGACTAGCACCAGGGACCACAATCCCACAAAGTAAAATCCAGTGTGTGTTCATAGCAGGAAACAGGCGTTAAATGTCAGAGCTTCCAGATATATTACAGAGGGGCCATTTTCTAAGAGTTTGCTAACTTTGAACTTTGGTTTAAGAGTCACATTCCCTGCCAGCCACCTTGTCTCACTCTACTCCTCAAAACAAGGTCGAGAATCCCTGTGAACAGGAATGCAACCCTGATCTTTCTCAATGTGGAAGTCAGTTGGACTCTTTGATGGGGAGGGTTTAATGTGTCAGATCCATGGGCCAGGATGGAGCACAGTGCCACAGCACCTGCCTGGCAATTGCAGGCCCTGAGTTCCATTCCTGGTACAAAAAAAACCACTGGATATTCCAGCTCGGGAATATCCCTAAATGATCACATGCTCTGGGATGCTGGTGGCCTGTCCTGGTGTTGACGAGAAACCACAGATGGACCCTGCAGCAGTTTGCACTGATGTCTGAAATGTGACAGCCACACGAATGTAATCAAGTGAATAAACAAATGATACACAGACTACTTCATGGAGACAGGGAGACCCTGTGGAGGTGTCTGGAGATGAAAGGAGACAGGAGGGTATAAAGGGAAATTAAAAATGATGAAGATATGTTTTATATATATATATATATGTGTGTGTGTGTGTATAAAATATTGTTATGTATCATAAACCTCTACTTATTAAAAAAGGAATTGAAGAAACCAATAGGTTTATGAAGTAGGTGAACACCTGTAATCCTAGCACTCAGGAGGCTGAGGCAGGAGGATTGCTTTTAGTTTGAGGTCTGCCTGGGCTACATAGTGAGACTTCTCTCAAAAATAAAAGCAAACAGGGTCAGGGAGTTAGCTCAGTGGTTCCGGCGCCTGTCTTGCAAGCACAAGGACCCGGGTTTGATCCCCAGTAACCACATACAATACTGGGCGTGGAGACTCATGCCCAGCAGCAATCAGTACCACATACCACAGTGCTGGGCGTGGTGGCTCATGCCTGTAATCCCAGCACTCGGGAGGCAGAGGCAGGAGGATTGCTGTGATGTGAGTTTGGGGCTGAGCTCAGGGCCAGCCTGAACTACAAAGCGAGACCTGTCTCAAATTTAAAAAAAAAAAAAAGTAATAGTTTCCATTGGAAAACCAGCACCAGCACTGACTGTAGCTCTCCCACTTGCTCAGCCTCAGGCTGAGTATTGAAGCTGGAGAGAGAAGAAACAGCAGACTCTCTTCCAATCCTGATTCTTCCCATCTTGCCTGGTCCTCAACTCCCTGGTTACAAACGTGATCTCTTTAAGTGGAGGCCCATACCTCTAATCTCAGCTACTCAGGAAGTTGGGTGAGGAGGATTTCAACTTTGAGGCCAGCCTGGGCATTTTATTAGATATTGTCTTGAAATAAAAAATGAAGATGGACTGGAGATATAGCAGGTAGTAGAATACTTGACTAACATGTGTGAGGCCCTGAGTTCTAGCCCCAGTATTTCAAAGAAAGAAAAAAAAGTGAAAAAAGAAGGAAGGAAGGAAAGAAGAAAGAAAAGAATCAAGGAAGGAAGGAAGAAAAGGAGGAAGGAAATGGTGCTAGATATGGGAATGCCCCTAAAATTGCAGCAGTCTGGGAGGATGAGGCAGGAGAATCACAAATTCATGCCAAAACTGGGTAACTTAATTATTTAACATGACTTGTCTCAAAATAAGAAAAGGCATGGGGTGTGGTTAATGTGAAGGCTCTGGGTTCAATCTCCAGTTCTACTAAAAAGAAAAAGAAAAACAAAAAGGAAGGGAGGCAAGTGTCCACCTTAGTCGTCTTCTGCTCAGTCACTCTGACCTCAGCGGTGCTGCTTCAGTGACAGAGTAAACACCACGGGAATTGTGTTTAGCGTTATCTTTCCAGATAAGGATGAGCCTCAGAGAAAGGGAGACCTGTGGGGAGCACACAAAAGGCAGAGGGCTGAAGAGGAGAGAGAAAGAAGAATGTGACAGCTGGGACTGAAGGAAATCTGCGCACTAGTGAATTTCAACCCAAGGCCGTCCCTGGAGTCAAAGTTGTACCCACAAACTATGTGGCTGAGTAGATTCCTGCAGCGACCAGTCCAGGCAACACAACTTTGTCAGCGACAGAGCTAGACTGGTCAGGGAGACTGCTCCGAGCCTCTTTCTCAGAAAAGGAGCTAAACGATCCTGGCTAGTGTCTGAGTCTCATCTGTGGCTTATTAACCCAGGGTTCCCCTTGGACTGGCACAGATCATAGAGGAATTTTCTGCTCTGTTCTTTGACTCGCCAAAGGATCAGGGTAGGTCTTACACAAATGAGTTAGTCTTGTTTTACACAAATGATACATTTGGAAGGTGAATATGTATGTTTTCTTTTTCATTTAATTTTTGCTTTCCAAAAGTACATTCAAACTGGCTATAGTGGCATATACCTACTCCTAGTCCTTAAGAGGCAGAGGCAGGAGGAACTCCTTGAGTTCAAGGCCAGCCCTGGCTACATAGGGAAACTTTGTCTCAAAAAAAGGCACAAAAGCACCTCTAAAAGATTTATTCCACTTTTCTATTGTTTTATTTTTTAAAAATATTTTCCTTAGTTTAAAATGTTGATAGAACAGTACTGGCAAACCTTTGGCGCTTTCATAGATACAAATAGCCCTGCTGTGGCACACATGCCTTAGATTCGCCACCACTGAAATACAGCCAGGCATGGTGTCACAAATCTATAATCCTAGCACTTGGGAGGCTGAGGTAAATGATCATCATGTGTTTAAAACCACCCTAGATGACATAGTGAGCTCAAGGCCAGCCTGTATGACATAACCAGACCTTGTCTCAGATAAACAAATATAATCACTATACAATATGTTTTGAAAAAACAAATATTAACAAGTGTTACAAGAATGTGGAGAAATCTATTTCCCACATACTACTGCTGGAAATGTAAAATGATCCAGGTGCTTTGGCAATCTGGCAGCTCCTCAAAAAGTGAAACACAGGGCCGGGGATTTAGCTCACTAGTTCCAGCGCCTGCCCTGCAAACTCAAGGTCCCAGGTTCAATGCCTGATAACCACATACGACAGTGCCGGGCAGGGTGCCACGCCTACCAGAACTCAGTACCACATACCACAATGCTGGGCATGGTGGCTCACACCTGTAATCCCAGCACTCAGGAAGCAGAGGCAGGAGGACTGCTGAGTTCGAGGCTGAGTTTAGGACCAGCCTGAACTACAAAGCAAGATCCTGTCTCAAAAAAAAAAAAAAAAAGTGAAACACAGAGTTATATATCCATCAGCCCTCCTAGGTCCATCTCCAAAGAGAAATAAAAGCATAGCATGTAACTGCTTGTGTATGACTGTTCACAGCAGCAAGAGGCACAACTGCTAAGAAGTAGAACCAGTAGAACCAACTCACATGTCCATCAGCTGACAGACACACTAACAAACTGCAGTACACCTGTGTGATGAGCTATTGTTCATCAATAAAAAGAATGAAGCATTGAAATGTACTACACATTTGGTAAATCTTGTATACATCATGCTAAGAAAACTTAAGCAGGAGAAGCACAAGTCTGAGCCAACTGGGCAACTAAAGAGCTTAGCAAGACTCTGCGTCAAAAAAGAAATAATGCACACCTGGTGATATATTTCTTTTTTCTTTCTTTTTTTTTTTTGAAACAGAATCTCGCTTTGTAGTTCAGGCTGGCCCCGAGCTCAGCCTCAAACTCACCTCACAGCAATCCTCCTGCCTCTGCCTCCCGAGTGCTGGGATTACAGGCATGAGCCACCACGCCTGGAACTGTGGTGTGTGTTGCTGATTGCTGCTGGAGTGAGTCTCCACGCCCAGTATTGTATGTGGTTACCGGGGAATCGAACCCGGGTCCGGCGCCAGAAACACTGAGCTATATCCTCGGCCCTGGTGATGTATTTCAATGGGAAGACCGTGGGTCCATTGTGGGAGGGCAGAGACGGAGCGGGAAGGACGCAGGGAGAGAGAGAAGGAAGAGAAGGAGGGAGGGGAGACAAAGATGCCAGTCACAAAGGAGCCCTTGTTGCAGGATGTCTAGCGTGGGCAAATCCATAGGGACAGAAAGTAGATTGGCCTCAGAATGGGAGTTTGTTGAGAAATGAATGACAGATAGTGAAGAGGGTGTTGAAAATGCTCTTAAGAGGTGGTGAAACCGAATAAACTGAAACTATGGATGTGAAATATATGAATTACATCTCATTGGAACTATCTTCAGTAATGGGAAAAAATAAGAATCAATAGATATCATATATAGATGCAAATTCTTGGTGATGAATGTGATCATAAATTCCATCGAAAATGTAATAATAAACTCAATAAATTACACAAAAGAAACTATCCTTAAAATGCTACTGAACAGATGTATCAGAGAGACGATGATGATGATGTTGATGATGATGATGTTTTTTCTAGAATTAGGGATTGAACTCAGGACCTTGTGCTTGCCAGGCAGCTGGTGACAGAGATTATTTACATAGCTGTCAGATACAAACTTTTCCCCCATTCTTAATGCTGCTCAGTGTTTTACATCATTCAACAAATATTTACAGAGCATCCAGCGTGTTCAGACTAGGAAAATGTGCAGGAGTGTGTCACGGTCCACACAGAAGGCAGCACCGCCCTGCACGGAGTGGCAGCCACATTGGGCCCCCAGCAGGCTGGCTGCCCTGGCTGCGCATTCCGAGCAAAGCTCTTAGGAGGCAGAAACCGCTGGATCTAGAAGGGCAAGTAGAAAGAAACAAAAGCACGGGGTGATTATCATCTGCTGCACCTTCACCATGATGGGTACTGTTCTAAATGCAGCGTGTAGCAGGTGCGGCTTGTAGGATGGCAGAGAAGGTGGGAAGGGCACTCCCTCCCAGCAAAACAGCTACGGAACTGTAAAAATCACAAAACTTGTACTCAAAAAACAAAACAGTATAAAATCCTTGTTCCACGGACAGAAAGTAAATGGAGAGATATCTAAGAAGACCTCAAGCTAGGTAAAAGCAATGAGTGGACAGCATTCAAGCCATGATTCTGTACCCATCCAGTCTCCTCCAGTTCCTTGTTAAGAAACTGCACCTTATGCTGGGCATGGTGGTGCACGTCTGTAATCCCAGCACTTGGGAGGCAGAGGCAGGAGGATTGCTGTGAGTTTGAGGCTGGCCTGGGCTACCTAGTGGTGAGCTCAGAGTCAGCCTGAACAACAAAAGCGAGACCCTGTCTCAAAAATAAGGTGCACCTAAGAGCTCTGTTCTCTGCAGAAAGATTTGCCATGGCTTCCAGACTGTGGTGGGAGTTTCACCCGGGGAGAGGCAGGGTTTTGTTGAGGCTTCTCATCCCCACAGTCTCTGGGTTTTTTGATTGTTTTTGGGACAGGGCTCAGGCTGACCTTGTACTTGCAGCGATCCTCCTACTTCAGCCTCCTGATGGGTTTACACCTGGCCCTCCAGTCTTCTGTTACAGAGCTGCTCCTCCTGGAAGGATCCTTCTGGTAGGGCAGAAACTATTACAAGCATGACAGTCTGTCTGGGACTACTGGGCCTCGTCGCTCTACTTCTCTCCTCCCAGCTGGTCTGTGATGGATGGTTTTCATCGGGTTTAGGGGGCGAAAGCAAGGATCAGTGGCTTTTAGTCTCCTGCCCCTCTGTCCACTTATGGAGCCTGCTGGCACTCCAGGAAAGCGTCCTCCTCCCAGCTCTGATGCAATGGCACAAGTGTTCTGCCAGGAGGAAAGGCAGTCCATAAGGACAAGAGCTTCACTGCCTCACTGGGGACACAGACTTTACTGGAAGACAGCCTGGAGAACTGCCTGAGGCTGTGTGGAAAACAACAGAGGCCTTGAGGTAGAGCGATGAAGAGCGGTGGCTCCAAGAGATAGCAAAATGGCAGAAGTGGGAGAGTAACAGAGAACCATGGGAAGAGAGGAGAAACAGCTTTGCCGAAAGCCAACCAAGTCCGGGGGTCAGCCAGGGTGGGCACATGTGCCTGGCTGCTGGGGGCAGAAGTGAAAACACCCCCAGGCACACAGAGGCCTCCAGCCGGTCCTCCAACTGAACACTGACTGGACAATGAACTACAGTGAGCTGAGGTAACACCTCGGAAGCCAGGATTGGACATAAAACCTCATTCTACCCTGGGAGCTGGTAAGACTGTGGCCTACACGCACTCCACTGTGAATGGCCAGAGGGACCCAGCCATGTAAGGATGGAGGAAGTGGGTCACACTCTAGCTAGGGTGGCCTCCTGAAGCTACCGTTTTTCTTAAAAGTATAATTTTAAAATCTCAGTTTCCTTGTCTCCTTTCCATCCCATTTTATTTCTTCTATCTTTTCTCAAGATTCTGTTTCGAAATTTAAAAATGTTAAAAGGTCCTGAGTTCAATCCCAACTTCTGCAAATAAGGAGGAGAATAACAAAAAGGAGAAAGGCCATACAGAGACACAGAGACACAGGGAAAGGGACTACATAAATTGAAGCCAGAGGAGTAGTGCCTCCCGAAATGGAGGAAAGCCAAGGATTCTCAGAAGCTTCCAGAAATTAGGAGCTTGGCATAGATGTTGTTTTCTCCCTCAGAGACTCTAGGAGCAAACCAGTCCTGCTGACACTTTGATGGAGCTGCTGGGCACCTGAACTGTGAGGAGGAAAATAATTCTGTTGTTTTAAGTCTCCTAGAATGTAATTTATTACAACACCCGTAGGAAATAAACACATATGCCAAAACCATTAGAGGAAAGAAAAGTCTTTTTAACAAATTATTCTTAAATAACTAAATATCTACAGGCAGAAGAATGAAGCTGGATCCCTGGCTTCACATTAGTATAGAAAGCTAAATTAGGCACAAATATTATGGGCAATCAGACAACAGTCAGAGAGTCAGTGGGAAGATGAGAAGACATTACAACTGTGGCTGGTGGCACATCTGTTAAAAGCCAGGCCTCAAGATAAAGATGGGATGACCAAGCCTACATGCCTCACCAAAGGATAAGCAATCAATTGAAGATTATACTCTAAAATTGGTATCACCTGGTCCAATAAAGTCTAGCTAGACATCAGTCACCCAGATGGATGACTAGAATATCCTGGTCCATCCCTTCCTAAAAAGAACTTTGTTCCATGTATACCTGCTACATGACCTGCTTCCCCATTGGATCAATATTACCTAAGTGATTATACTAGTAATCTTATTGGCCGATCACAGCTTTGACTCACGTTTTACCCATTGTATTTTTTTTTTAACCCACCTTGTGATTTTACTCTATAAAACTTCCTCTGTGAAGCAGGGTCCATGGAAATATACTTTCAGGTTCTCTTCTGTCTCTCTCTCAATAAATTTTTTAAACTCTTAACCTCTATTATTCCTTTGAATTCATTCTTTGATTTTGGTGAACATGAACCAGGCATATCTGACATCTAGCAGGTTGAGAACTATATTATTTCCACTTGATCAATAGCACATTAAAAAAAAAAACTAAAAATATACTAAAGAAATAATATGGTGGGCCGGGGAGTTAGCTCAGTGGTTCCGGCGCCTGTCTTGCAAGCGCAAGGGCCCGGGTTCGATTCCCCGGTAACCACATACCATACTGGGCGTGGAGACTCACCCCAGCAGCAACCAGTACCACATACCACAGTGCTGGGCGTGGTGGCTCATGCCTGTAATCCCAGCACTCGGGAGGCAGAGGCAGGAGGATTGCTGTGATGTGAGTTTGAGGCTGAGCTCAGGGCCAGCCTGAACCACAAAGCAAAACCCTGTCTCAAAAAACCTAAAAAAAAAGAAATAATATGGCAGAAGTTTATAAAAAAAAAAATAAAGGAGTAACTCTTCATGGCCTATTCATGTTTTGTGGCTATCTGGTAGCATGTGGATGAAGGCCTTCATTGTATCTTCATTGTTGAGCATGCCTTATTCCATCTCACTGATGGAGCAGAAAGCAGAAGAAAATAGCCAGACCTAGTCAGCTGACCTGGAAGGGGTCCTTGACCTCATTACTTACTTACTTTCTTTCTTTTTTTTGAGACAGGGTCTCACTTTGTAGTTCAGGCTGACCCTGGACTCATTATTGCCACGCCCCCGCCGAATAAGGCGTGACAAAATAGGGACTGGGGTCCCGGGCAGAAGACCCCTGTGCTTGAGGCTTGAGGCTCCCCAGGCCTAGAGCCTGAGTTGAGTATGCTTCGCCAGGAGGCGCGCAGTTAGCCCAACAGTATGTAAAAACAAGCCGCTTTCTCCCTTCTAAACTATTCTGTTTTTCCCTGTAAACTGTTCTGTGCTTTCTCACCAAACAAAAATAACATAAACAGAAAACACCTTATTAGACATAATAGTCTCAGCTAAAATAAAATTAACATGGCCACCTGACAAAAATACATCAACAAATACAAAAAAATAAATTAATGTTTACATAAAATCTATGGGAACAAGGTTATAAAAATAACAAAGATCCATTTCCTTAGAAAAGTTGTGTACAAAACACACTGATCTACAAAGATTTTTATGGTCATAGAAAAATCATCACTGTCTCACACGACCTTACACAATGTCAAAATGATTAATCACTGCTCTGTTTCTGTTCTTGTTTTTTCCTTGAACTTTTGTCAACCTGTAACAATCACCCTTATTTTACAAAGCTAAAAAATCATGTATAAAAAGAACACAAAAGGCCTAATAAATTTACAACAACATCACAACCTCTCTTGTGTTCGTGTGTTGTCTGTCCATTCCGACTCCGTTCATTCCTGTCTTCGGCAATCCCAGACCCTACACCGCGAACAGTCGCCGACAATTATGTAGCCCAAGTTAGATTTGAACTCTTGGCAATCTTCCTACCTCTTCCTCCTGAGTGCTGGGATTACATGCTTGAGCCACCACGCCCGGCATTGTGGTATGTGGTAAAGGAAATCAAACTCAGGACCTTGGACTGCCAGTCAGACAATGGAACCACTGAGCTAAATCCCTGACCTTGGCCTCATTACTTTCACTTATGGTTTTTCACTAGCGCTAAAGCCCCTGACACACTTCATCAGCACCACCATCATCTATGCCGTGTCAGTCTTCATATTCTCAGATCACCTCATCTTCTTCAACTGTGGTGCTAATCCTGCCCTCATACCCAACATGCTCCTCTCAAACACGGCCATCTTTGCTTCTGTCTGCCTGGCCTCATATTTTCCCTAGCCCCTGTGTGCCTTCATCACAGGGACATTTGCCATCTACATATTTGCATGTTCTCTGGCCTATGTTACCAGAGAACTGAAAGGCCTGTCCTCCCAACAGCTATATCGGATTACACTGCTTTTCTGGTTTCAGTTTTAGAGACCCAATGCTCTTCATTGCCAGGGAGGCAATACTCTTTCCTTTCTGTTGGCTTCCGTTTCCTGTCTCTGCACTGTCTACCTCAATTGCTTCCAACTTTTTAAGGAAGACATTCATGGGCCTTGGGATAAAACTGATATAAAATGAGACTTTTCTAGGGCCAAGAATTTAGCTCAGCACTAAATTTAGCTCAATGCTCAATGCATCTGCCTGGAAAACACAAGGTCCTGAGTTCACTCCCCAGTAACCACATACCATGAGGCTGGGTATGCTACCACATGCCTATCAGCAATCAGTACCATATACCACAACACTGGGCTTGGTGGCTCACGCCTGTAATCCTAGCACTTGGGAGGCAGAATTGCTGTGAGTTCCAGACTGACCTGGGCTATAGTGAGTTCAGATCCAGCCTGAACTACAAACAGAGACCCTGTCAAAAAAAAAAAAAAGAAAGACTTGTCTAGTTTCCTCCCCTAATTTAGGGACTTCTATGACATTATTAAGGGCAGCTTCTAGATTAGTGTCATGTTAGTATAAATAAGAGAGGAGCCTATTCTGGAAGCCACAACCCAATGTAGGTGAAAGGACAGAGCACAGAAGAAAATAAATTAACCCAAGAAAGTGTGATGAAGACACTTATCCCTTCTGTTTTGTGGATGGAAAAACTTTCTGGGGCCTTCTGGAATTATCGCTGCTCATGTATTATTTGCACCAGCAAATGAAGTGATGTGGTTTCTACTTATTAAAAAAACCAAGAAAAAAATGCAGAAAAAAGGCCTACAATTCAATAATAAGAAGACAAATAACCCAATTTAAAAATAGTCAAAGAACCTGAATAAACATTTCTCCAAAGAAGACATGTACCAACAAACATGTGAAAAATCACTCTTCAAACTGGGTATTGTGAAACAAACTCACACACTCTGGAAGGCTGAAGCAGGAGGGTCACGGGTTCAAGCCCAGTCTGGGCAACTTAATGACTTAATGAGTCCCTAAAAGTAAGCATAAAAAAAGGGTTGAGGATGTTGCTTAGTGTGACAACATGGATTTAATCTCCAAAACCAAAGCAAACAAACAAAACCCCCAAAATTAGATGTTTGGGTTTCTTTCAGTACTGGATTAAAGAAGGGGTCTTGTGCATGCTAGGAAAGTACTGTTCCTGGAGATGGGGGGGACCAGGTATTGTGACACACACCTATACTCCCAGCAGTCTAGGAGGCTGAGGCAGGGGGATTCCAAATTTGAGCCTAGCCCGGGCAATTTAGCAATTTAGAGAGACTCTATCTCAAAATAAAACACAATCCAGAGCCAGGAAGGGTAGCTCATGCCTGTAATCCCAGCACTCAGAAGGCAGAGGCAAGAGGATTACTGTGAGTTTGAGGCTATCCTGGGTTACATAGAGAGTTCAGAGCCAGCTTGAACTATAAAGCAAGACCCTATTTCAAAAAACAAACAAACAAACAAAAAAAGAGAACCAGGCATGATGGTGCCTGCCTATAATCCCAGAATTCTGGAAGTTGAGATAAGAGGATAAGTGCAAGTTTGAAAGTGAGGCCTTGTCTCAAAATATATAAAATAAAATAAAATGAGCTGGAGATGTAACTCAATGTGAGGGCCCTGGTTCAGTCCTCAGTACTGTAAAAAACAAACAAACAAAAAGACTGGAGCACATAGTTTACTTGGGCATGCAGCAAGCTCTACCCCATCATGAAGATGATGAGTAGCTTTGGTCTTGCATACACAGCTGTAGGGTCCCCCTCTGGGCCATGGACTGGTTTAGGGCTTGGTGAGAGCTGCTTTAAACAGGTGGTCAGCTGACCTTTTGGCTGTACCTTCAGGGCTACGATTTCTCTAAGGCCATCTGTCACGCATCCAAATTGATTCATAGCATCAGATCCAGACCAGGAAATGGAATTCCATGAAAGAAAGGCTCACTAATTCTTTCCTTGGCTGAGGTGGTGGATGACCGATGCCTGATGGGACCATTTATTGTTTATTTTTTGAGAAAAGGTCTGACTTTGTGATTTAGTTGAACTTGAACTCACTATGTAGCCCCTGCTTGACCCAAACTCACAGTGATCCTCATGCCTCAGTGTCCCACATGCTGGGACTGTAAGCATACATCACCCTACCCCGGTGCTTCTAGGGTCTTCAAAAAAAAAAAAATCACAGTAGTTACACTGAATCCAACAGGGCACATATTGTTTAGGGTCTTTCTGGCTGTGTTAGGGCATACGCCACTCCAGAGTTTCCCAGTAGGGCAGGAAAACAGAAATTGTTCTATGGTTTTTCTTGCACCAAAAAATCTGGGATTAGGAAGTGAAAAAATTATGCAGTTAGGACTGAGGATTTAGCTCAGTGGTGTTTCACCTGCCTGGCAAGTGTAGGATCTGAGTTCATTTCCGGTAGCAGAAAAAAAATTATGCAGTCAAACAGATGACATGAAATTGCCAAGGCTTTGGTGCAGAACTGGGAAGGAAGGAAGGCAGCCTGGACTTGGCAGCTCTGGGGAGTGTGAGGACTGGGCTCAGTGGGGAGCTGGGGCTGTAGTCGCTGCTGGCTGCACAGTAAAGAATTCATCTGTGGACCACAGACAGAGTCTTCACGGTGCCAGGTCAGCCAAGCGGAGGGCACGCAGGCTGCCTGAAAGCTCTTCCTTCTCACCTGACTGGGAATCTACTTAGTTACTGAGTAACTGCTAGAGGCTATGACATGACTCTGAGCCCTTTCACAGAATCAGCAATTTAAAAGCAGGAGCCAGACAGAGTTCAAGGTTGAAAGTTGGGGGAAACCAGATCCTGGGCTAACTTTCTCAGCTACAGGGCACAAAGAAACCAGTCACATGCATGTCATGCGGGAGGCAAGTGAATGGAGCAAAAAGGAAGAAATGAATTTGTGCTCGATTTAAATCTGCCTCAATGCAATGCCATGAGCCAATTACCCAGGACTCAACCGGGCAGGGTGTGGCGAGTTCTGTGCTTTTAGAGTATCTGTTAGCACTGTAGACCTATAGAAGAGACTATGACTAGACATTGTCATTTCCTAACTTCTCTCTAGCTCTCTCTCTTCTTCTTCTTTTTTTTTTTTTTTAGACAAAGTCTTGCTATGTAGCTCAGGCTGCCCTTGAACTTACTATGCAGTCCAGGCTGGCCTCAAACTCATAATGATTCTTCTGCCTCAGCCTCCCAAATGCTGGGATTATAAGCATGCACCACCACGTTCAAACCTGGTTTCTCTTATCTTCTACATCTAATATACCCAGAGATATGTGACTGATTATGTGGTTTCTTCTCGAACCCATCCAAGGGGCCTCCCTTTGTCTCCCTTCTGCTCTGGGCTGAGTCTATGGGTTCCTTGCTCATCTTTTAAGTGTACCTTTTTTATGCATTCATCTTGCTTTAGTGGAAGTATTTATTTGCATAACTCTTTCCCTTCACTAGACTGTGACTTACTGAGGTAGAACCATTTCTTCTTTAGTTTTATTTTCTGCATGCTGCCTGTGCTTGCTGCTTGCCGTATGGGAAGAGTAAATCCCTAGAAAGTGGAGGACTTAGTTAACCCCAGGCTGAAAGCAGGTGTGATAATTCAATCCTTCTGCCCTTCCTGGTGTCTCACGTTCTGCAGCTTTGTTCCACTGACTGGCAGCTCCAATTCTTTCTACCGGAAGTTCCTACTAAGAACCTACCCCAGTGTCTGTATCTGTGCTTGCCATATTGCTGCCCCTTCACTCAGGAATTCTCTTCCTCCCTCCCTTTGTTTTGGGATATGTGACTTCAACTCCATCCACTGCGCTGGGGGTTGTGGGGGAGGGGGGCACTCCCAGAAGGTAAGGCCATAGCCAAGGGTCAATCACTGTTTCCTGGGGAAGGGAAGGACACAGTACTTCACTTGACTGAAGGCATCAAGCAGCATGTCTTGGTTAACCGCTCTTGTTTTTGTGGATTTGTGCAGGAGAGAGGAGATGAGGAATGTCAGGTGTAATTTGAAAATGATTAGTTTAATCAAGAGGGGCCAGCTATTTCCTGTTCTACTGTGGCCTTTTAATTAATATCATGACGCCATCTTGTACTTTTTTTTTTTTTTTGAGACAAAGTCTTGCTTTGTAGTTCAGAATGGCCCTGTGCTCACTATGTAGCCCAGGTGAGCTTTGAACTCACAGCAATCCTTCTGTCTCTGTCTGCCTCCCTAGTGCTAGAATTACAGATGTGAGCCACCATGCCTGGCACTGTGGTATGGATATGTGGTACTGATTGCTGGTAGGCATGAGTCACCATGCCCAGCATTGTTATATGTGGTTACCAGGGATTGAACCTGAGACCTTGGGCTTGCAAGGCAGGCGCCGGAACCACTGAGCTAAGTCCCCAGCCCTTGGCCTTTTTTAAAAAAAAAATAAGGAAATGCTTAGCTCTCTTTCGTTCTACGAAAGCTAAGGGGTTCTAGGAAGAGGCAGTGTATGGACGCATTTCCACCCCACCCTTGCCTTGCAAACTGAGCCAGCCCTGGGACAATGCCAGTATACACAGAGTTGTACACTGCATAGGGTTTGACTGTTTCTGTCCTACTTACTTATATGCCACTTATCCTATGTGTTTCCTTCTCTGTCCTAGTTTCTGGATTAAATATTTCTGCTCTGTTCTTCTCCCTCCAGGATGCAGGAAAGGGAATTTAATCAATCAGTAACCCAGGGTAGGAAACTAAAATGTCAGCAGAAGCCAAAGAAAAAAGCCAAGTTGGCTGAGTCAGGACAAAAACGCCATTCCCTGGTTAAAGGGAGAGCTGCGTCCTCACTAGGGTGAAGGATCTCACAGGGACTGTAGGCCATGGCTACCTGATCTGATGTTTTATGTCATGACCTTTGTCATGAGTCTGGCCATTGTCAGGAAAAAATAGCCCAAAACAGGGAAAAGGCCAAAAGAGATTATTGAGTGTCCTTTCAGTGGATTGCAGGGAATAGTTTCATGAATTTTTCAGAAGTATTTGATTCTACAGGAGTTGCACTATTGATAGAATTTTTTTTGTTTGTTTGTTTTTTGGGAGTTTTTTTGAGACAGGGTCTCGCTTTGTAGTTTACACCAGCTTTGAACTCACTATGTAGCCCAGGCTGGTTTAGAACTTGTGGTGATCCTCCTGCCTAGTAAATCTACTTTCAGCTTTTGACCTCCAACTGTAAAATAGTCCAATTAAGCTGTAAGATAATAAGTTTGTGTTATTTTAAACTACTGAGTTGCAGCAAGAGGAAACTAATACCACATTCCTTTACAACCTATAAAGGCAGAAGTTAAACTGTAGCCAGGCCTAGTGGTACAGTCTAATTGTAGTGCAAGGCTTGCTATGAATCAAAGGCCAGGCTGAGCTACATAGACCCTGTCTCAAAAGAAAAAAAAAAGGTTAAATAGAAAACTGACAGTAGTACAGAAGCTTCTTGGGCCAAGGATTTAGCTCACTGGCACCATACCTGCCTGGTAAAGGAAATGTCATGAGTTCAGTCCCTGGTACCAGAAAAACAAATACAAATGCTTCTGGTTCATAACAATACAAATGAGATATATTTATAGATCTTTAAAAATGTCTTATTCACAGGTAAGACCCTGTGTTCAACTCCCAGCAACACACATGCATTCACTTTGTCCATGGAGAATATAAGTCTTTATAAGTCAAATTCTCATTTGAATTGGTTTTAATATGTTTTGCTTCCATTATTAATTAATGAGTTTGATAAAAATCTATAATACATGTTAATTTATATCTTGAATAAGTTTATGCATTCAATTTTTATTATCTATTATTATTTGTGTTTGTTTATTTTGTTTGAGAGTCTTGCTATGTAGTTCAGGTTGCCCTTGAATTCACTATATAGTTCAAGCTGGCCTTGAACCCATGGCAATCCTTCTGCCTCAGCCTCCTGAGTATGCTACCATGTCTGCCCACAACATTTAAATGCTATACTTTCAAAATATTATGTACCTCTATGCATTTGAATGTACGCTCTAGTCATAATTTTAAATCCACTTTGATGTTATCCATTAATTTGATTTCTATTTTTCAAGGCTTCAATTATTACAAATTGCAAAAAGGTAGGTGCTGGTGAGGCCTGGAGTTGAGATCCAGGGTTACATTTGCTGAGATGTTGACCTTGATGAAGCACTGCGCTTACACTTGGAAGTGTACCAGACACTGTATTGTTTTCTCAACATCTAAGGTCTTAAAGAATATTTTTACTGAAGCAATGCATATGGATTTTGACATTTCTGATAGTTAAAAACTAATATAATCTATGTTACGTCCTACTCAGCATATTTATCAACAGGGCACTGGAAGATCAAAGTAACCGCATGTGGGAGTAACTAATCAGGCAACCTCACCAAGCGCTCATAAGGCAGAGCTGCAGAGAGCTGCTATCGCTGACCTGGCGGCGGCCGAGTAGGGGAAGGGTGGCCCTCCCCTCACAGCCTGCACAGTCGCTGTGAGCCCCGTCACAGCGGGGGACGCTGAGGCACAGCAGGTTAAAGTGACTCACAGAGAGCCTCACAGACCCCGGTGAGTGCAGCGGGGCTGCTAGCAGGAAGAGCACCCGCCCGGGAATCTTGGAGTTTTCACAATGTAAGAAGTACGCTCCTGCCATGCAGAGGGCATGGGGCCAGGATTGCTAAATTAGAATGAATGTGACAATGCTACAAAATGAAGAACTGTTCTGCATCCAGTCCAATTTCTTAATGTATCCTCTGGAATTCGTGTAGGCTGAAACTGCCCATAATTATCTAAGTTTAAGCTAATTCTCTGTATATATGAACATACTTTTTTAAAAACACAGTTTAAAAATACAGTTCATTTCCCTGGAATTCAATTACCAAAAGTTAAAAGATGATTATACTTTGTTTTTAGTCGTTTTTATTGAACCAAAAGTCTTGGGCATGCTAAGCAAGTGCTGTGCCACTGAGCTAATCTCCAGGCCTTTTCATTTTTATTTGGAGACAGGGTCTTACTGAATTACCCAAACTGTCCAAGACTTCCGGCCTTAGCCTCTCAAGTAGCTGGGACTACAGGCCTGTGTTTCTGAGACAGAAAAAAAGAAGTCTGGCTCTTTTCCCTTTGAAAGCCAGAAGTGGGTGTGACCAGACTGGGTTCTGTCTACCAGCACCACCTCCAACCTCTGCGAGTGGGGCTTCCTCAACGCTGGCCCAGGCTGTGGCCCCAGGGCTTCCTACCGCTTGGAGTTATTTCATCCTTCACTCTGTAGCAGGCAGATGGGAGCTGGGGCTTGGCTGCCAGCCCAAATACCCTCGCCTACTCCAGGCCCTGCTGCTGTCTCAGGGACGTGGACAACCATTCCTAACAGTGCAGAGACCAGGGAGCAACAGGGCCCATTGCTGATAAACCTACATCCCCACACACAGTGGGCCATGCTTAACCTGGCCAGCCCTGCTAGAGACTCTTACAAAACAGTAGCAGCAGGATGGGGGATTTAGCTCAGTGGTTCTGGCGTCCAAGCACTAGGTCTGGGTTCAGTTCCTGGTAACCACGTACAACAAGGCCAGGCATCCCCTTGTAGGACCTGGATGTAAAAATTCTCAAGGGTTTCCTCAAGATTTGGACAGTGCGAAGAGACGCGGAAGCCAAGGTTGTCTACCCTGCTTTCTCCATGGAGTCCTTCTAATGCTTTTACCCCTTTTGCTCTGCCCAAGCTCGCTTTGCAGAACCAGCTTCTCCCTCACTCTTCATTTTTACTTTTTCAAATAAACTTTGGTACTGTGTTTTTCTTGTTTTGTTTAATTCTTTGTTCAAGTCAAGAAGAGCCTGGAATCCAATTCCAGAAAGTAAAGCAAGCAACCTAGAACCTGATGTTTATTTGGTGAGCCACTTTTATTTTATTTATTCATTTTAATTTTTTGAGACAGTGTCTCACTTTGTAGTTCAGGTTGGCCCTTAACTCACTATGTAGCACAGGCTGACCTTGAACTCACAGCAATCCTGCTTCTGCCTCCCAAGTGCTGGGATTACAGACATGAGACACCATGCCTCGCTGGTGAGCCACTTTTGGAAGGAGCTTCCTGGTAACATTTTGGTGTAACCAGGAAATTCCAGTGGTATCAGGGAACTTAGCAAGATCCTGTCTCAAGACAAAAATTTAAAAAGGACCGGTGGGGGCAGTGAATATAGCTCAATGACACTGTGCCTGCCGGGCAAGCATAAGGTCCTGAGTTCAATTTCCGGTACTGGAAAAGAAAAAAATAAAAAGAGCTGGTGGTAGAATTTTAAAAGGGTTCAGTGGTAGAATGCTTGCCTGACACATGAGGTCCTGGGTTCTATTCCCAGGAACACACACACACACACACACACACACACACACACACACACAAAACAAAACAAAACAATAACCTTCCTAAAGTAGCTTTTGCCTCTGTAAACCAGGAAATTCTTTACCTTCTGGTTTTCCAAGCATGAAGTAAACTAGCCACATGAGATCAAGTATAAGGGCTATCTCTCAATGTAACCCATGAGTCAATCTTATTTATTTGAATTAAACTGAATACTTATCAATATTCGTTAGTCACCTTGGTTAAGTTTAGGCTTTGAATTGTTTGCCTAAAATCCTTAAATAGGCAGCACTTGGCAGAAGAAGACCTCAATACCAAGTGGCTGATAAACTCATGGAAAAATGCTTTAGTCATGAGGGCAATGTAAATTAAAGCTACGAGGCAATACCATTACCCAACTACCAAGACAACTAAATGAAAAATAACACTGACTGTTGTCAAGAACGTGAAACAATGGAAGCTCTCATACATTTCTGGCGGGAATGTAAGTCAGCGAACCACCTGGGAACACTGACCATATCAATTAAAGCAACCCTGTGACCCAGCAATTCCACTCCTCATCATAAAGCCAACAAAAATGTGTACATAAATTTCCTAAATAGAACAGTGTTCCAAGAAACTTTCTTGGTGGTGAGGGGAGAGGATGGTACCAGGTAGAGGCACTCTTCGTAATAGTCTCAAACTGGAAATTCTCCAAATGTCCACTAATGATAAATGGCTAAGTTGTGGTGTATTTCTGTACTGGCATACTACCATATAAGAAAGATGTAACAATACAGATTAGTTTTACAATGTTCAACAAGTCAAATACACAAGTATATTATTGTTTGAGTCCTTCTATATGAAATTTGAAAGCAGACAAAATCTGTGGCATGGTCTTTGTTTTCTGTTGCTTGAGATTGGATTGTTTATTTTAAAAATATAAATTCAAGGGCAGAAGCTGTAGAGGTGACTGGTGGCAGAGAGCTTGCCTGTGTTCCCCAGCATTGCCACAAGAAAAAGTGTATTTGGCTCCTAGTTCTGCAGGCTGGAAAGTACCATAACACAGCACTGGCATCTGCTCAAAATCTGATAAAGGACTTCTCGTAGCAATGCGACATGGGAGAATGTCCCATGCTTAGGCTGAACAAGCACCAAGCTCATGCTTCTCCTCTTTTTATGAAACTACTAATGCTGTCCTAGGGACCCTATCCTCGTGATTTCATCTAATCCTAACCGAAGCCAGGCCTCAAGATGGAGACTGATGGCTGGGCCTGCAGTCTCCCTGGAGATAAGCACTAGCTCAAGATTGTACTGTGATTAGCATTGCTGATCCAAGGAGCCCAGATAGGCATTGGGCACATAGTTGGGGATCAGAACATCAGTACCTTGTTCCTATCTCTTTCCAGGAATGCTTTGTTCTCAGTAAGGTTAGAAGTTTTAGATAAGCTGATGTTAATAATGCTTGATGCTTGCCATGCACCCTTGCTGCTTGACTCGTTTTCCTATTGGATCAGTATTAGCTAAGCAATTATACTTGCAATACTATAGATTGATTATAATTTGGACTACGTGCCTGTTGTGATTTTGCTATATAAAATACCTTTGGTCAAAAAGCCTCAGTGACCACCCACTTTTCGGACCACTATGTTTCCTCAGAAACTTTCTCTCAATAAGCCTTTCCTATTCTTTTTTTTTTAAGTTTTTGAGACAGGGTCTCACTTTGTAGTTCGGGCTGGTCCTGAACTCAGCAATCCTCCTACCTCTGCCTCCCAAGTGCTCGGATTACAGGCATGAGTAACCATGCCCGGCATTGTAGTATGTGTTTACCGGGGATTGAACTCAGCACCTTGAGCTTGCAAGGCAGGCACTAGAACCACTAAGCTAAATCCCTGGCTCAAACCTTTCTTACTCTTAACCTCTATGGTCCTTGAAATTCATCTTTTCAGATCAAGAGACATGAACTTGGCACATTTGACATCTAGCAGCTTGTAGTATTTTTCCTTGTTACACTATTAATATATAGGCTTGGGAATTAAGTTTTTAATACGTGAATGTTTGAGAGATACCTGAAAACCATAGCAGGTGTGGGTGTGGTGACAAACACCTATATTCCCAGCATTTAAGGGGCTGAGAAACAGAGGATCACTGAGTTTGAGATCACCCGGGGGTGGCATCTGAGTTTTAAATTCACATAGTGAGTTCCAAGCCAGCTTGAACTATGTAGTAAGACACCCCCATGCTGGAAAAATAATACAGCAGGTATTAAAAGTCAGGGTAATGATTACTTGGGGCTGAGTTGTGAGTGGGAGTATGATGGGACATTGGTGATGTTCTCTTTCCTTCCTTTCTTTTCTTCTTTCTTTCTATCTTAGTTTCTTTTTTGGGGAGTGCTTCACTATGTAGTTTCCGCTGGCCTCAAACTCACTATGCTCCTCCTGCCTCAGCCGCCAGAGTGCTGGGATTACAGGCATGCACCACCATGTCTGGCTCATGTTCTATTTCTTGATCTGGATGCTGATAATGTGGGTGGGTGTGCTTGCTTTGTGAAAACTGCTTCAACTATGCATTTATGATTCACGCATTTTTCTATTTTTATTAGAATTCACTTGTTACTTAAAGTAGACAAAGCAAAAAATAAATGTTTACCAAGCTTGTTCCATTTTGATCTGATGCTTTGTGTCTTCTGCCCAAGCCCTGAAAAGAAGAAAAGTCTGGGGGCCCGGGGATTTAGCTCAGTGGTTCCAGTGCCTGTCTTGGAAGCACAAGGACTCGGGTTCGATCCCCGGTAACCACATACAATACTGGGTGTGGAGACTCACCCCAGCAGCAACCAGTATCACATACCACAGTGCCGGGCGTGGTGGCTCACGCCTGTAATCCCAGCACTCGGGAGGCAGAGGCAGGAGGATTGCTGTGATGTGAGTTGGAGGCTGAGCTCAGGGCCAGCCTGAACTACAAAGTGAGACCCTGTCTCAAAAAACCTAAAAAAAAAAGGCAGAAAAGTCTGTGGCTACAGAGAAGAACACGACTAAAGGCCCTCTGCAAAGGATGAAGCCATGACCTCAGCTCAGAGGTAACTGGCTCTGGGACTTAAAAACAGGGCTGGTGAGGCCGATACTCAAGCAGAAGACTGGAAAGGCTCTTCCCCAGGTTGCTACTTCAGTGTTTTATTTCATCCTGGGAGAAGGGGTGATGTGAAAGGAAGTGAGAGAGGATCACAGAAGATGAGCTGTGTGAAAACACACTGTAAGCTATAAGCTTTTACATTACAAAACAGAGAGCAGCCACGCAGGAAGCCTGGCTTTGTGAGATGAAAGGAAAGGTAAAAGCAATGGGTGGCTCCTTTTGCTGAAGTCTTTTTCCCTTGTCCATTTGGGATCCTGTAGAAGCTTCGGATCTAGGCGGCTATTTTCGCCAGGGGGCGCTTGTTCCCCTCGCTAAGACAAGCTCTGTTCTTTGGCGCCAGAGGGCGTCATGTCTGCTGGATTGGGAGGAATCCGAGCGTTGCGTGGGGGCGGGGAGCATCTTGGGGTTTTTAGCTTTGAGGGATCCGTTGGTCAAACGAGCTATAGAGAAAGTGGAGTAGGAGGACAAGGAAAATATTTATTTATTTATTTACTTACTTACTTATTTATGGTACTGAAGATTGACGTTGGGACTTCACGCTTGTGAGGAAGGTGCTGGAATCACAGCTAAATCTCTGGCCTTAAATGATTTTTCAGGTCGTTTTTTGTTTATTTTGGGATCAGGGAATTGAACTTGTGTCCTTGTGTTTGCAAGGCATGCACTGGAACCACTGAGGTAAATCCCTGGTCATGGGGAGGCATTTTGGATAATACCTTTCAACTGTGGTATATTGAAATCTGGGATATGGAATTTCGTTGCTCTGGAGGTTCCAGAAAAGGAATATTAGCATAATCGACTTTCCTTATTTTTTTTCTTTCTTCCTTTCTCTTTCTTTTTTTCTCTTTCTCTCTTGCCTTCTCTTCTTTTTCTTCTTCCATTTTTTGCCTTTCAGTGCTAGGATTGGACATAGGCTGTTACACTGAGCCACATTCCCAGAGATAGTCCCTAAGTTGTCCAGGCTGGCCTTGAACTTGGGGATCCTGACTTAAACTTGTATTTTTTTTTCTTTTTCTTTTTCTTTTTTGACACAGGGTCTCACTTTGGTAGCTCAGACTGGCTGGTCAGCAGCATCCCTACACCATGGATCAAGACCTAGGAGCCTGACCCCCAACTGCTCAAGTCTTGAGTCTTGGAGTCTTACTCCATCTTTTTTCTTTTTAGTTTCTTAACACAGGGTCTCGCTTTGTAGTTTAGGCTGACCCTGAACTCACTAGCCCAGGCCAGCCTGGAACTCACAGCAACCCTCCTGCCTCTGCCTCTCAGGTGCTGGAATTACAGGTGTGAGTCCCCACGCCCAGCATTGTGGTATGTGGTTACCAGGGATCAAACTCAGGACCTTGCACTTAGCAGGCAGATGCTGGAACCACTGGGCTAAATCCCTGGCCCCTTTTTATCTGTTTTATATGTTGGGATTTATAGTAAGTTTCATTTGACAAGCTTTTCCTCTGTGTGGGATGTACTGGTTCATCATTACACAGTACAATGAGGCACTATGGAAGAAAGAATAATCAATCACCCAGTGAGAAGAACCCAGAGCTGTTTAGTTAGGGCTCTCTAGAGCAGAGGTGTGGGCCACTGTGGCTTGCATTTGGCAGAGACAGGAAGGCAGGAAGGACATTGGGACTGCCTGGGGTGGCGGAGGGGGAGGCACAGATGTACCTGGATTGGAGGTGGGTGGTGCAGGAAGCTGGAAGTGGATAAACTTGAGAAGGAAGTGGCACCTAACTGTTACAGAGAACATATCCGTCTTTGCTTGCTCCTGTCAGAAGTGGAGGCAAAAATGAGAGAAGTTGGCACTTATTAACATATCAGTTGTAACTGTTGCAAAGTAATTGCTACAGAGGCTGTGGTTTGGCTTCCCAGGCTGTGGGTCAGAGGTCTGTGGTCATATATGCTCTGGCCATAGCATCTCAGTGTTCTGGGCCTTGTCCCCATTAAGCCCCATCACACCTCATGAGATTGGTATTTTTATCATTTTGGTTTTACGAATGAGAAGAGGAGGAGCAGAGAAGTCAAGTAACTTCCTCAAACTCAGTTATGCAGTGGTAAAGTTAGAACTAGAGTGCAGAAAGACTTGAGGTCTAGAGTACCTCAAGACCAGAGGTAATTTACTAAAATGCTATCTTCACTAAGGTGTATTTCTCTTCTTCTTTGCAAGGGGGAAAATGTAGAAATTGACAAGCTGTCTAAAATTCCTATGAAAATGCAAAAGACCTAGAACAGCCAAAATAACTCGAAAGTGAGCAATATAATTAGTAATTTTCTTTAGGTTTTGTTTATTTGTTTGTTTGTTTTTAGACAGTCTCGCTTTGTAGTTCAGGCTGGCCCTGAACTCACTAGGTAGCCCAGGCTAGTCTCACCTCCTGCCTTTGCCTCCCAAGTGCTGGGATTATAGGTGTGAGCCATCTCGCTCTGCTAAAATTAGAATTTTAACTTTACTTGATTTCAGGATTTTTTATAAAACTCATTAAGACAATCTGCTACTGACATCAAGATACATCAGTGGTAGAACTGAATAGAAAACTCAAATATAGGCACATACACTTGATTTTTTAAAAAAAAGATTCAGTAGCAATTATAAAGAATACAAAGCCAGGTGTGGTGGTGCATACCTATCATTCCAGCACTCAAAAGGTGAGACAGGAGGATTGCCTGAGTTCAAGGACAGGTAGGCTACAGAGTGAGTTCAAGGCCAATTTGAAATCTGAATTACATAATGAGACACTGTGTCCAAAACCAAAACCAAACCAAGAAACTGTGTTTCTAATGAATCACTGAAATAAATGGGGCTGGATCAGTTAAATAGTCACCTAAGAAATAAACTTCAATTTGTATTTCACACTATATACAAGAATTAAATCAAAATTGATCGTAGATCTACAATGCGAAATCTAAAACTATAAAACCTCTAGAGTTGAATTTGATCCCTGGTGCTGCAAAAGTAACAAACAAAAAAGTAAAACAACAACTTCTAGAGGAAAAAATGCAAGAAAAAGCTTTGTGGTGTTGAGTTAGAAAAGATTTCTAGGACATGATAATAAAAATACAATTAATGGAAAACATTTAGCAAGTTGAACGACAAGAAAATTGAAAACTTCTTCCTGGAAAGACAGTGAGAATGAAAAAAACCCCACAGATTAGGAGGAT
>PVIR01016330.1:0-36806 GCA_004026965.1 Petromus typicus | reverse complement strand
AAAGAGCTCAAAAAAATCAGCCCACCCAAATTTAATGACCCAATTCAAAAATGGGCATCTGTAGTGAGTAGATATTTTTCAGAGGAAGAAGTAAGAGCAGCTAAGAAGCATAGGAAGAAATGCTCAACATCATTAGTCATTTGAGAGATGCAGATGAAAACAACATTGAGATTTCATCTCACTCCACATAGAATGGCTGCCATTTCAGAATCAGCCAACGGCAAATGTTGGCAAGGCTGCGAAAAAGAAGGAACCCTTCTCCACTGTTGGTGGGACTGTAGACTCATACAACCCCTGTGGAAATCAGTTTTGAGAATCCTCAAAAAGCTACGATTGACGGTCCCATTTGACCCGGCCATTGCCCTGCTAGATATATACACACAAGAATTAAAAGACTCATATCACAGAGACATATGTGCACCCATGTTTATAGCAGCCCAATTTGTGATTGCTACATCTTGGAAATAACCCAAGTGTCCATCAACTGGAGAGTGGGTAAAAAAGCTGTGGTTCTTGTACACAATGGAGTATTACTCTGCCTTAAAAAATGATAAATTTGAATCGTTTCTACTTAAATGGACATACCTTTAGGATATCCTCATAAGTGAAATAAATAGGGCATTGATAGGTATATATCGCATCTTTTCTCTGGTATTAGAAAATAAAGATGTAATGAGTCATAGCATTGTATGTTATATATTGTGAAATGGAAAATGCTCAATGTAAATAGCGTGAAGGGGAAAAATGTTGAGATTGTAACAAAAAAGTAAGGAAACAAATTTTATGTATATGGGGGGTGCGGTAGGGTGGGTAGGGCTATGGGAAAAAATGAGAATTAAGTTGTGTCTTATACTGGTACAAATCCCTATTATGGAGTGCAATCATGATGTGTATATTTCATGTACCAATAAAGATAATAATAATAAAAAGAAGAAATTTAAAAACATAATTACTCTGTAATCTAACATTCCTCTCATGGCTATTTATCTGAAGACACTGAAACTGGTGTCTCACATCGCTGCACTCCTGTGTTCACTGATAGACTTCATGATAGCAAGAATATGGAATACACCAAGTGCGCCTCAGGGGACGAGTGTGGAACATGTGTGCAATGCATACTGCTTAGCCCTAAAGGACAAATAAGGAAATCTCATTTACAACTACATGAACAAACCCAGAGGATATCACATCAAGTGAAATACTCTCAGAAAGACCAGCATTCATGGATTCATCTACGGTATAAAAAAAATTTTAAAAAACCACAGAAGCAGTGGTTACTGCTGACTAGCAGGTACAGGAACTGGGGAGATATTAATGAAAAGATACAAAGTTGAAGTTAGAATTTTAAAAATCAAGAATTGCCTTGTACCATGTGACTTTTATATATTTGAAAAGAAACATTTTCCTCTTGTAATAACGAGGGGAAAATGGATGTGGTAATAATAAAGAAAAAACAAAACAAAGATTGTGTATATAGGGGGTGGGGGGTGGTTGCAGGGTGGGGGGAAAAGGGAAAAAATGAGAATCAAGTCATGTCATATTCTGGTACAAACTGTCAATGTTGAATGCAAATATGATGTGTATTCATAATGTACCGATAAAGATAAAAATTTTAAAAAAAGAAAGAAAAGAAGCGACCCATTCCAGTGTCACAGCAGGAGACATTGTCCCTGTCCTCTGTCCCTGGTCAGATGAGCCAGTTCCCCACTGTTCTGGGGAGCTGAGATCACAGGAAGAAAACCTTCATGTCACTTAACAAAATAAGATAAGGAAAAATAAAAACAAAAGCAAACTATTTGGGATTTAGCTTTCTATCAAAAATAAAATTAATGGGACTGGGGATTTAGGTTAGTGGTTCTGGCTCCTGCCTTGCAAATCAAGGGCCCATGTTTGGTCCCCAGTAACCACATACAGCAATTCAGGGCATGGTGACTCACTCCCACCAGCAGTCAGTACCACATACCCCCAGGGGTGGTGGCTCATGCCTGTAATCTCAGTACTTGGGAGGCAGAGGCAGGAGGATTGCTGTGATGTGGGTTTAAGGCTGAGCTCTGGGCCGGCCTGAACTATGAAGTGAGACCCTGTATCAAAAAACAACAACAACAACAAAATGTGGGCCAGGGATTTACCTCAGTGGTTCCAGTGGGGCCGGCCTTGCAATGACAAGGGGCTGAGTTCCATCCCCAGTAACCACATACAACAATGGTGGGTGTGGAGACTCAGGCCACCAGCATTCAGAATCACATACTACAGTGATGGGCATGGTGACTCAGCCTGTAATCCCAGTACTCAGGAGGCAGAGGCAGGAGGATTGCTATGAGTTTGAGGCTGAACACAGGGCAGGGCCAGCCTGAACTACAAAGTGAGACTCTGTCTCAAAAATTAATGAATAAAACAAAACAAAATAAAATAAATGAACATTACTGAATGCATGTGTTTAGTTATCATGCCATATCTCTGTATGAGAAGCTGAAAGTGCAAATAAGTACCCAAATGGGAGACAGATGTAGAGAAATAGGAAGAATATGTTCAAATGGGAAAGAGGATAAGGGTAGTGGAGAGGGAAAGGAAGAAAGAGAAAAGAAACAAAAATATAGTAGAAGAAAAGTGGAATTAAGTTTTTATAAATGGAGAAGGGAAACTGAGTTGAAGGGAAAGGAGAAGATCAAAATGTATCATGTACATGTACAAATTTCCTACAATGAGTGCTATTATGTATATCAAAAGTGGACCAAAATGTTAATTTAAAAAAACTGAAAATAACTTATAGAATGCAAGACTGGTCAAACTTGAAGCTATGTGCAATCCACTTTGGTCATACAAAAACACACTGTCAAATAATTTTGTGAACTTCACTTGGATTTTAAATTTTTATATTATTTTTATTCTGAAGATATGGGTGGGATTGTCCTGAAGGTAACATAATCGTATTAGAGATCGAGCTTTGAGTGGAGAGCCCTGAACTCAGAAGTCTCTGAAGACCACACTATCTGAAGGCGGCTTGAGGAGCACCAGCTGTTTTTCTCTGAGGTGTTCTCACTATGCCTACAGACAAAACTACTATTTGATATATGATCTTCTGACATGAAGAGAGTATGAAGTTAAATCCAAGAGATTATTTTCCTTTAGGAAACAAGCTGTGGTCATATTGTAAGTGCCCCCCAATTGCACCAACCCTCAGAATATATTTTGGCCAAGTACTCGAAGGTGTGTTGATGTGACATGACATTTCTGAGACTGTATTTCAGTTTTGTGTTCTAGTTCAGTATGACTGTGTGTCCTCTGAACAATAGAAAAGCATGTAACTAATTTGAGTTTCAACGTGAAATGAAAGTAAATTCTAAATACTGTATAGTATGTCTAATTGTCTATTATTTTAGTAACATATCATCCTTAAGGAGGTTTTGAAATGGTCATCTTATGAAAGGCTAATTCTCAGGAAAGAGAGGAGAATGAAATGACAAAAAAGAGAAATAAAATCACTGGTATATCAGGGGCAGAGGTCATGTTTGTATCATTCATTTGTAGCACAAAATAAGAAGCAAGGAAAAGATGTCTCGTTTTAGTAGAGCAGAAGTAAATATTATGTAAACATAATAATTACATAAATATCTTCAAACAAGACAAAATTCATAGTGCTATATGTAAAAGGCATGGACAAGGATTAATTATAGCTGATCCTTAATGAATAATTGCTACCAGACACAGTGGTACACACCTGTAATCTCAACAATGCAGAAGTTTAGGCTTGAGGGTCAAGGGTTCAAGGTCAACCATCTGCCTTGGCCCTAGCCTGAAGGGAATGCCACTTCACAGTTTCACTTCATCTTCTGGTCTCAACAAAGCCATCCTCTCCTGCAACAACCCCAAGAAATGGAATGGTGAGTGGTTCAAAACAGATGTGCAACACGGATCAAAATAGCATGTATAACTCTTAAAATAAGAATTGCAAGGATGTAAGGGAATGAATTCCATTTTTACAAATATCTTTTATCATAACATGAATTTGGAAGGTAAACATAGGTGTCGTTTATAGAAAGCCTACGATGATTAATATATAAGTATATGAAGCATCTTTATCTCTCCAATTTTTGATTTTTTGTTAGATTAGGTGAAGACAACAATACTGAGACTGAAATCAAGGAGAGGTCTACCACTTAACTACATTGCAATACTCTTAATTTTTCCTTTTGCTTTTTTGCCCAGAGTGGCCTAGAGCTTGTGGTCTTCATATTTCAGCTTCTCACAGTGCTGAGATTACATTGATGCCCTACAGCTTTGAGCTCATTCTACTTTCTTGAACTCATTTTCAAAGGCAGAAATGAGCTCGTGGTTACATGTCAAATAATTCTTAACATAAAGTAGCAATCCAGGAACTCTCACACAAAAGCCAGTATCGTGCCACACTGCTTTTCCTAACCAAGTTGGCTATGAGCTTATAAACTAAACTTAAGCATACTCAGAAATTACTATTAATTCTTTTAAAAATATTTCATAAGTCACACTTCTCAAGCCACTATATTTATAATTATGTAATCCTTAGAATTATTTTTGGAAATAAGAACATTGAAATAAGTTGTTCAAACAGTATGATATTTTCTAGTTTCCAAATGATATTGCACTTTAAGACCATATCCAAATGTGCTTTTATTTTTAATAAGCTTTCTATAGCTTATTTATAGCTCAAGCTTCATTACATGAAATGTCACCAAATCAAATTAAAATGTACAAAAGGTCAATTATTCATTATAAAAACATTATTAAACTATTTTATCTTTTTCTAAACTAGATTTCAGTGTCTAGGAAGAATTACAGTAGTTGAACTGAGTATATAAAAGAATGAAACAACAAATTAATATATTTAAAATGTTCAAAATCCTTGGTCATTTTTGAAACACAAATTAAAACAGCACTGAGATTTCATCTTACTCTGGAAAGAATGGCAGCTAGCAAGATATCAAACAATAGCGAATGCTGCAAGACTGTGGGGAGAACGGAATGCTTCTCCACTGTTGGTGGGAGTGGAGACCAGTGCAATCACTATGGAAACCGGAGTGGAGATTCCTCAAAGCATGAGGGCTATAGGTTCTATTTGACCCAGCTCCCTCTTCTCAGGATCTTTCCAAAGAATTAAAAGCACCATGCCATGGTGATCCCCACACACGCTCCTGTTTATATCAGCAGTTTAAAATAGCTAAATTTTGGAAATGATTCAAATGTTCATCAATTGATGAATGAATAAAATATGTGTGCCTTTTAAAATATAATGGAGCACTACTAAAGCCATAGTGAAGGACAAATTTGAGACATTTATATCTAACTAGATCCACCTAGAAACCATATTCTTAAGTGAATTAAATCAGAAACATATGTATAAATACCACACTATTTATCTGGTGTGAGAAACTGAAAGTATAAATAAGAACTAAATTGTATAAGAGATACTGTGAAATGGGGAAAAATGTTTAAATAGGGAGAGGCACAAGGGAAAAGGGAGAGGGAAAGGAGAGAAAAGAAAAAATGAGAAGAAAGATAAAAAGGAAAAACAGCTCTTGTAAGCAAGGAGAAAAACATGCATATAAGGGAGGGGCAAGGCATGGGAAAACATGAATCAAGATGTATCATGTTCGGGTACAAATTACATATGATTAATAAGTTCATTATATGTATATATACATGTATTTATATATAAGGTACAAATAGGATTAATGATAAAAAATAATGAAACATAAGTTCAACTATTTTCTATGCTCTATGTCTAGGCTTTTCTGCTTGTAAAGAAATACAGTGAAGATATTTAAATTGATATTGAAACATATAGATAATAAAGGAAGAGGACTGCTGTCAATTTTCACAACTCCAACAATTACATAATATGACATCAAGCACAGTGGTACCTTGGATCACAGACTTGATTTTTGCACCATTCTAGTTGCAAACTGACTTGGACAAGAGCTGAATGACATTCAGTAATTTGGCTCAATGATGACCTTACAGGGAAGTTTATATCCCTTCTGGTCAACTTGGTTTGCAGCCAAATGGTAGAAAGAATCAAGTTCATAAGGTAAGGTAGCACTAAAGCAGACCAGCTTTTTGGCAACTTAAAAGTTTGTCCTTACTTCCTTTGCTCCTCAAAATTTTGCCAGAAACATTGGCTTTAGAACTTCTTGTTAAGAAGTTTCAAGATGGCATAGGACACTCTGGCATGGGATATGTGAAGGAAGGCAGTAGCATTGGACAGGGCCAGAGGCTAACATTAGATGACTTCATAGAAATACTATGTGGATAATATAAATGACAACTTCAGAGAGAGGAATTTCTCATGAAGGATTTTGCTAATTAATATTATTGAAATATATGAACCTATTGGCAATTTTAAATAATATTTACATTTATAAAGAGTCTTATTGAAGTAGTAAAATTATAAATTTATGAAAATAGTTTATTGGAAAATTTGACAATCCAGCACATATGATTATGATTGGTCTACCTGTGCTTTTGACAGAGTGAGATGGAAAGGAAAATTTGAAAACAAAAACAATAGAACAACAGCAGCTCATTTACATCGAAGCTTTGAATTGTTCAATTTTCTTTTGCCTTTTGGCAAATGCTTTTCATCAGCTTCAGATGTTGAATGCATTTCTATTGGCTACAATAGCTACCTAACAGCTGAAGATGCAGCGTGAGTCCAAGGACTAATAGCAACCTTAAAATAAATCACATTTATTTCGTGTAATAAGCAAAGCCATTTTCCTAATGGATCACAAAAAGGGTAAGAGCAGGACACACATGGTAGTCTAAATTGAATATAGTGAGCACCATTAGTTCTTTAGACCTCTCTGTTAATGCCTATATAAGTCGTGCGACAGATTGCGATATCAGACTCTTCTTTTTTAATGTTCAAAATGGTGTTTTTAAGTGGCTTAATTTAACTTGTAAAGCTTCTAAAGTTTGCATTCAAAAGCCATAGTTCACATTAAAGATCACTTTGTTTACATTTGCTTGTCTTTTGTATTTTCAAAGGGTATTTCTGAATAGATCCTTTCATGTAGAAATCACTATTGATTATAAAATCAAAAACTAAGAAGATACACACACATACTTATAAGTAATTCCAGACACCCAGACAATGTCTGGTGGGATACAAATGATATTCCCTGAAATCGCTTATGTACACAGACATAAAAGTTCACTTAGTAGATGTAATTATTTCTTTTACAGCAGTATAATTAAATAGCTCATCCATCATATATATTGTCTGCATTGTGGAGAATTATATGAATCAATTTGAGACAAAGTAAATAGTAAGTTGCTTCTTCATTCTCACCTGCTGGTGCTAATTGTAAGCAAGCAATAGTCAGAGAGAAAAAAATTCTTTCATATCACAAAATGATAAATGATAACCATTCCTGTTCTCATGTAATGAGTATGTTCAAAGGTGACCCATTTAATTTCAAATGATAACTTCCATTAAATTAGTAGTTAGTCTTCTGTTACACAATTTTTGTATTGATAAACAGAAGTAAAGAGTTTAATATTAGCATTTCTTAAATCATTATGTCTCTCTATTTTGATTCAGGTTTTATTTGAATTTTAGAAATTTTAAAATATGTGCTTATTGTATGTTATATATTGTGAAACAGAAAATGTTCCATGTAAAATAAGGTGAAAGGGGACAATGTTGAGATTGTAACAAAAAAGTAAGGAAACAAATTTTATGTATATGGGGGGGTGGTAGGGTGGCTAGGGCTATGGGAAAAAATGAGATTTAAGTTGTGTCTTATACTGGTACAAATCCCCATTATGGAGTGCAATCATGATGTGTATATTTAATGTACCAATAAAGATAAAAAATATGTGCTTATTAAAATTATGAAAAGAAAACATATTGATGTAAATTTAAAAGACTTTTTAATGAAAACTATAATTAATCCTATGAAATCACCATAGAAGTATAATTTCACGGTCCCCACCAAGATATCCTGTTGTCTAGAAGTTTTGTCTGCTTGAGACAGGATCTAAGTTATGCCGAACAGGCTGGTATTTTTAATCCTCCTGTCTCAGCCTCCAGGAGTGTTGAAGTTATAGGAATGTATGACCACAATCAAGTTTGCCTGGAACTTAAGGAAAAACATTAAGAGATGGTTTTAAAATGAGGAAGAGCGTGGGCCTTATTTTCTCAAAGAAATGATTGTGCCCAGAATGTGGGTCCACATCCCATGAGGATGAGGAATGAAACTGGAGGAGGGACATAGGCTGGAAACAACTTTATTTAAAAGGTAGAAAGGCAAGAAAGTGAAGCTC
Organism: Petromus typicus; assembly: GCA_004026965.1. Taxonomy (NCBI): domain Eukaryota; kingdom Metazoa; phylum Chordata; class Mammalia; order Rodentia; family Petromuridae; genus Petromus; species Petromus typicus. The sequence continues at coordinate 28,502 of PVIR01016330.1, read as the reverse complement.
ACACGAGCCTGAAGGAGCTCTAAAGAAGGACTGTCACAAGACATCATTTTTTTTAAATTCAAGTCTTTATTGGTACATTATGAATACATATCATCATCGAGGACTTGGAAGGAAGCTAAAGCCATGTGTGAGCAATGTAATCTCTACCTCAGAGGAGACTGCATGCTTCTCAGGGTCCAGTCTGTGCAGTGTTTCCACAGTCCACACACAGTCCATGCACTCTTGAGCCTGTGACATGCCTGATGTGCTCTGTCAAGGTCTCAGATGCTGAATGAAACCTGATAGATGTTTCTGTAAGGTCCCCAGAAGTAAGATCATCACTGAACAGCCATTTGGGGCTTCCTGCTTCCATTTTGGGGCCACTGTCCTTACTGCCTTATAGAATCCCATCTTCCACTTTACTAATTATTAGTACATTACAAAAGTCAACACCAGAAGCACTAAGAGAAAGCCGAAGGTGGGAAGGTACGACTTGCTCATCCAGAGATGGTGAAACCTGATTCTCTTGTTTTCTCCTGTAAGAAAAATTGAACAAACAAAAAGCAAAATTGCACTTTCAAATTAGCAACATGATTAGAAGCAACATTGCTGGTTTTAATCCATACAAAAGTGTCCTCCAGCAATCTTGGAGGAAAGGACCACTGTTGTATTCACTGAATTTATTCACTATTATTATAGTACAAGTATCAGTCACCAAACAGAGCTTTATACATTTTTTTTTCAGATGACAGCCCTGTCCCCACAAGAAGATTTCATCATGCTTTCTTATAGCAAGATCCAAAAAGAAGCAAGTCATTTTCATGGAAGAGCCAGGGTAGTAATTTTCCCAGAGTTCTCAAGCATTGGCTGGTGGCTTCTTTAAAGTCTGTTGTTCATGGAAGACAAACCCAGACCTAAGGAGTGGTGGGAAATCTCTAAGAGCAGAGGGAGGATGCTGAACATCTCAATCTCAATCTATGTCTCAGGTAGCTACATTTGTGAATAAAAACATTTGTCTGTGTGTGCACCCCCAGATTCACATATGGCTACTTATGTGTATGCATATCTGTGTGTTTGTATGTGTGTGTTTCCTCTTAATAGAAAAATAGGGTTGGTCAAAGAGCCTCAGAATTCAGTGGATTCTGCATACTCTTTCAGTGACATCTTTGAAATTTCTTCCTGGCTCAAATCCTCTCCTTTTAATTTTTATTTTTTCGTCTATGACAGCCAAGTAAGTAGAAAGTAATTCAGTAGGAATTTTATAGTCTTTCTAAGAAAAATATTCCTCATTTAAGAACATATACTCTCATGCTAAAAATTTTGAAACACTAATTTCCATAATAATTTTATGATTGAATATGTTTCATAGAGATGTATGTCTGTTCCAGTTCAACAAGAAAATAGACTATTAATTGATTGACTTTTGAGATGAAGGCTCTACACTTTAGGGTGGGCTTCAACTCCTCCTCGTGTAGCCCAAATTGACTTAGAACTCACGGAGATCTTCCTGCCTCTGCTTCCCAAGTGCTCAAACTACAGGTGTGCCCCACCACACCCCACTGAGACATTTACACTTCCTGCTCTCAAGTTCCTTTGTCAAGATTAGTGATATTATGGAAGTCAGAAAATTCTTTTTAAAATTGTTCAGTCCACTATCCAAGTTATCTACACAGTCGAGAATCTCTCTTTTTTTTTTTTTTTTTTTGAGACAGGGTCTTGCATTGTGGTTCAGGCTGGCCCTGAGCTCAGCCTTAAACTCACATCACAGCAATCCTCCTGCCTCTGCCTCCCAAGTGCTGGGATTAGAGGTGTGAGCCACCATGCCCGGCACTGTGCTATGTGGTACTGTTTGCTGCTGGGGTGAGTCTCCACACCCAGTATTGTTATGTGGTAACCGGGGATTGAACCCAGGTCCTTCTGCTTGCAAGACAGGCGCTGGAACCAATGAGCTATATCCCCAACCCCCCACAGTCCAGAATCTTAAGATACTATCAATGCCTGTGTTTACCATCTAAATCTCAAAAATTAGAAATTATTCTTAAAAATATATCACACCTGAGATACTCACAGTATGTAACTCACTCCTTGTAAGAACAACCTGAAAAGTTGCCAACTTGGAGAATTCAATTCCGCAGAAAATAAGTACAGAATTGGTTTAAATTTATCAAAAGCACCATTAAAGGACACTACAATCAGAAAACAAATTGGAAAAAGAAAAGATAAACATTGTTTGTGGACAAGTATAAATTAACTGTGAAGAATGTTATCATTATGCATGTCAAGAGTGTACTAATAAAATTAATTTTTAAAATACTAAAAAATTCCCTTTCTAAATCAAGAAACAGCACAGCAGGAGGTCAAGACATATAATGTACAGGTATAAATTTCCTACAATGAACGTGATCATCATGTATATTAAAAGTGTACCAAGTTAAAGTATCTATAAAAAATACTAATTTATAAATTAAAAAAGCAGAACAAAAGGCTCAGCCAAATTATGAAGAGAGAATATGGCCATGAAAATCCTAAGAGGAATGTATTTGATTATTATTGCATGACAATTATGCACATTACATGAGAAATGCTAAAATTTGTAGAAATGCTAGGTATGACCATGAGCTCTTTATGTGTTTCCAGAAATAGCTGTGAATTGGTGTTTGTTAAAAATTTGAGGTTTCTACATCCCTGTGCTTTCTTCACTAATTGAATTATCAGTTTGCAACCACTGTGGAGAAGAGTGTGGAGAATCCTCAAAACATTAGGGTTAAAGGCCCCATTTTTCTGCTAGGTATATACATGAAAGAATCAAAAGACTCATCTCATGGTGACATATGTACACCCATGTTTATAGTAACTCAGTTTGTTTTGGCTGAATCTTGAAAACAGCCCAAACGTCCATCAACAGAAAACTGGATGAAGAAGATATTGTGCGGTCTTTTTTTTAATGGAGTATTACTCCTCCACAAAGAATTTATTTGAGTTATTTATGCTGAAATAGATATGCTTTGAGGACATACTTATAAGTGAAATAAATAGGACACATATGTGTAAGTATTGTATCATGAGAGATAGAAGGTGTAAATGAGTTCTAAAATGTATGATAGGTATTCTGAAATAGGAAGAAAATGTTCAAAAGGAAAAGAGAAAAGTGAGGGTAGGGGTAAGTAAAGGAAAGAAAAAGTTTAATGATAAAAATATGAAACCAAGCAGTGTTTACAAGGCGTGGGGGTGTAGGAAGGGCAAGGGAATGAGAAAAAATGGAGAATCAAAATGTGTCCCGCACTGGTACAGTTCCTCAACATTGAATGTGATCGTAATGTATATATAAAATGTACCAATGAAATCAATTAAAAATTTTTAAAAATCAATTTGCTATTTTTCAAGCAAAAGAATGTTATTGGGAGCCATGTTTTTAAACAAATTAAGGACTACACCATGACAATTAATCTTACTGTCTCAAATAAAAGCTGAACAGGAATTTTAAAAGTAAGCGCCCTACACTTAACATATATTACAGAGGAGGACTTATGGTTCTGAAGTTGAGAGGAATATAATTGACTATATAAATGCATTCTGGTTTTCTGTTTTAAAACTTGTTTACATAACTAAAAGATATAATTAAATTCAAAGCAAATTGTACAATAATTAATCTAAATGTATTGTGATGAATTGATACGTATTAAAAATCTAGAAAAACTTTCGAAGAATCAAAATAATTATAGCTGAATATTTAAATATAAAATTAAAATTAAATATTAAGAAAGAAAAAATACGGAAAATTAACGAGTCAGAACAGAAAACTTTTAAGTATAAAAAAAAGTAGCTCTGATCTCAAATACCTCTGTAATTAGACTACGTTTTAAATGGAGGAGCCCTTGAAAGACAAAAATTTAAAAACTAGAAAACTAAGGAAAGTCTAAACATCATTTATTGAACTGTTGTTATAAACCTTAGACATAAAAAGACAGAAGTTGAGAGTAAAAGAAAAGGAAAGATACACTCTGTCTCCTGCCTTCAGGCACGATCATGTTGGGAACGGGATTTAGCCTCCCAGTTAACTACTTTTTTAAATGAGTAGAACGTCTAAAGCCATGTTTGGCTGGCTGCAGACAGCAAGTCTCGCCTGGGTGCAGTCCACCGCATCTGTTGTGTCTTACTATCGCCCACGCTCACCACCTACAGAGAATCTGAGGGCTCAGTGCAGGAAGAAGCCAAACACGTCCATTCCATCCTGAAAGCCTGGAAGTCAGACTGGACTTTGGGAGGCTAAAGCAGAAAAACAATTGAGCAACACAATACTGAAGAAAAAGAAGTCCTGCAGAGATCTGCGGAGGGATTCCCTTTGAAAGAATTATTATGAATCTGAAATTCCTATTTTTAACCACTTAAACATAAAATCTTATTCATGGAGATTTTTTAGAAGGTTATGGTCCTAGTCATGATTTAATTAGCCTTAGACTAAGGTAGTCTCTAAATTTGCCTTTAATCGCCTTAAGGGCAAACCTCGAGAATCAAAGCAACTCCACATAAATTAGATGCAGATTTCAAAAAGCCAAACATTTACAAAAAATAAACTTAACACCTAACAATTTACTAGTATTAATGTTTTGCTTCTAATCTTCAATTATTAGACATGTAAAGAAGTAAGAAACTTTTTCTCATAAACAGGAGAAAAAATAGATATTTCTCCAAAGAAGATGTACAGGTAACATTTGAATGATGATTAACATTACTGGTCATTAGGAAAATCAAATTAAGTAAAAGTGAAGACAAACCGACATGACTGCAGCTTATTTTGTGACTTACTATCGTTATTACCATCATTATTGTTAGTTCTGTCTTTTTGGGACAGGATGTCTCTATGCAGTTCAAGCTGGCATTGGTCTCATTGTGAAGCCCAGGGTTGTCTCAAACTTGCAGCAATCCTTCTGCCTCAGCCTTGTGAGTCCTGGGATTATAGATGCACACAACCACACTCAGCAGTTGTATTTTATTTTTAAAGTCTGAGTAAGCCAAAAATTGATATGGATGTAAAGTAACTGGAATTCTTTGAATGGTGCTATGAGGTAAAATTATCCAAACTTGGAAAGCAGTTTGGCAGTTTCCAAAAATAATTGGAATTATATCTATTTACCTTTTGAGCTAAACTTTTACTCTTTTACCAATAAGAAATGCAAGCAGTATGTCCTCCTGAAGACTTAAATTCTAATATACCTAGCAGTTAATATTATAATACCCCAACCGCAGAAACTACTGACATGTCAAGCAAGAGGAAAAATTAGTGGTTTAAGTAATGGACCATTAAATGAGTCCTAGCATTGTATGTTATATATTGTGAAATAGAAAATGCTCAATGTAAAATAAGGTGAAAGGGGACAATGTTGAGATTGTAACAAAAAAGTAAGGAAACAAATTTTATGTATATGGGGGGTGGTAGGGTGGGTAGGGCTATGGGGAAAAAACAAAACAAAACATGGTCCTTAAAAAGAATACAGAATAAACATAGAATACATCTGGAAAAAAAAAAAAAGAAATGGACCATTTTCTTATCTTCATGAATCTTTGGATCAGGAATGCAGAAAGGGAATTATTTTCTTCAAGATATATTGAGCCTTAACTGAACAGACCTAAAATGCAGGGCTGACTCACCGGCTGGATCCTGTCGTCCCCCACCACAGACCCAGTCTGACATGACTTATAGTTGTAACTCTACACAGGGCCACTTCGGCTCCCTGTACTGCAATGCCGAATGAGGTAAGAGAAGCAAGCAGCATGGCCTTTCAGTATTCCTCTTGCAAGTCACACATCTCCTGCAGCTGAAAAGGAGAAACAGTCCAAGATCTTGTAAGGGGCTGCTAGTCTCAGACTTTAAAAAATTTAGGGTAGGTGCTTCACATCTAGAACTCACATGGGCTGGGCTCGAGATCAGGATGTGGCCAGTCTTACTAATGAGGGGGTTTATTTCTCCTGGGCAGATATTTGGTTGATCATGTAAGTGGCACAATGAGGGAAGATCATCTCTCTGGTGTAAAGTACAAGAAGTAAAAGACAAGATCAATTTTTGGTACTTGAAATGCTTTGCATTTCACTTATATCTCCTTCATTTAGCATTTACATTTTGCAGAAATATCATAGAAAACTGAGTGGGCAAAGAAGCCACAGCAGTTAGTGTTCCAAAGTTTCCATCTAGCCTTCTGTTAATTTTAGCTCATTTTTACCTTGGATTCCCAGCAAATTTTAAAGTAGACACATATCACTTTGACTTAAGAAACTGAAAGCCTATGCTATGAATATTTCAGCAAAGTGCATTAAACAGTGAGTGATTATTTGAATTAAATGACATTAATAACATTAAATTTATTCTTCAGAACTACAAATAATAATTTCATCTCTTCTTAGTTGTGAAATTACCAATATTTGAAATGTCTCTATATTACATTGTAGTTTTTTTTTTTTACTTCAGGTTTGTAAACAGCTTTCAAATGAGAAGTATTTGCCTTTAATAAACAATAAATGTTCTTCATAGCAGTGATATCCATCCTCATGCAATAATAAAGTATTAAAACCTTCATATCTCAGAAAATATCTATTGTTTTATAAATATGTCTTTAATTTTTCACTAGTGCCTTCAAATTATAATTGTCTTTATGCCATTAAGAACACATGTAGAGGGTCCACTAAGTGGAGAGCTTAATTAGAGAGATTAAAGATAAATAGAAAGTATGGCTCTAGAGCTCAAGCAATTTACAATATAGCATTAACAAAGGAGAAAAATATAAAATTTTTGCTTCAGTAAAACTACTGAAAAACTAGAAATGTTATCTAAACAGTAGTTACAGTTTATAGCTATTTACTTATATTTAGTGCAGTCCTATGCCATTGTTTGGAATAAGACATAATCAGTAAATGCATGACATTGATATTTTGAAGAAGACAGACACCGAAGTTAACCATTTCTGTATATGTTAACCATTATGTATATATGAATAATAGTATTCAAGACACTATGTGGTTACAAAGAAGTAAAAAGAGTTGGTCACTAGCTTGTGCCATTTTCATAGGCAAAGAAAGTAACACTTCTTTTCTTTTTTCTAATCTCAATAATTTATTAGAAAGTCTGAAAAGAGACAGTAGAAATGTATTTCCTGAAGACTATTCTGTTAAAAATGTAGAACTGAAGCAGTCTTCTTAGAAAGTCCCACACTTGGTTTACTCTTGGAGCAATTGAAGTATTCTAGGAAATTGACAGAGAACAACATAATATGAGCACATGTAAATAGTCATGGTGAATAAAGTATTAAACATGTTTTTGTATAATAGAGATGGAGAAATGCTGAAAGGTGTGGAAAGGACTGAGTGAATTCACAAGGTGGATGTGAGGAAGGCTTTAAATTTTACATGTGTGCAGTGATAAAACATGAGAAACTTTGAAGTGGTAAGTTGACATTTAGCAGAAGGTCACATTAAAGGCAAAAGGATTTTCATGGGGCTTATGCTAAAAGTCAACGATGACTTGAAATTGTAAAACTCTACTCAACCAACTGAGTTTGGTATTTCCCAGTGGGATATAATGACTAACAGAGAGAAGGACGAGTGAAGGGTAATTTCTAAATTACTGTTTTGGAAAACTGAGTTGCTTGTGCTATTTGTCTCCACAACCCATTTATTGTTGACTTTCTTAGACCTGAAGGCAGATGGGTCAGAAAGAATTGGAAGGTATCGTTCCACAGTGCTGCCGAAGTGTCTGACATGCAGTGCCATATTCTGTACATTGGTTTTATTTCAGAAAACACATGTTCAAGCACAACATCATAGAGATGGAGTAAGAATACGTAGTGATAAAATCAACTGAAGATATCGGACCTGGTTTTTCTTAAGAATATTGACTAAACTTCATTTGATGATACTAGATGTTTGCAAAGAAATATAACAATGGTACTTTTGCTGGAAAATGCAGAGAAAATGTTAATACTATCATAATACACCATTAAAACCTTAGAAATAAAAAACACAACCTTAATTTTGTGGAATGCACATGATAGGTGCTACAACTGACAAAGAAACTCTTCTTTTCCCTGGCTAATTTGCTCCTCTGTCAAGGGGTTATTTTACTAAAGAGTCAAGAGCTAAAGGGCTCCATTGAAGTATTTCTCAGAGCATTCCAGCTAGCTGGTTCTGTTTCTCATGACCTTCCACAGCTTTCTGATTTTCCCAGTCAAGTGAAAATACCTTGTTTTTTTTTAAGCTTGAATATGTATTAGAATACACTTAGGAAATATAGAACACTTACCATTTGAGATCTGTGACACTTGCCAAGGAGAGAAAAGTTGGAAATCCCACTATTAAAATAGAAACTAATAAGGTTGCAAATTGAGACACATTTTTGATGATAGTTAGGTCCAACTCCTGTATAAGATGCCAGCAGTGTCTGCTATATACTTACTTTAAATTCATTGGAAAATAAAGTACTGGCTGATTTCAGTTGTTATCATTTTTAGTCACAATGCTAGTGTCAAGAAAGAATACACAAATTCTAGTTTCTTAGGGCTACAAAAGAATTACGGCTGTGGTTATTTGGTCAGGTGTGTTAAGAAAGTACAGAATTTAGATTTATGCTCTCACAAGTAATAACATAATACAGAAGCTAGTGAAGACTTAAACTCATTAAGCATCTGCAAATTATAAATATGTTTCAGTGCCTACTGTGATTTACCACGACAATAGTGTTAAATTGTCACATAATGTAATTGAGTTACTAATAATTAGACTTCTACTTTTATTGATTGGTTTCCAAGAGGTAAATAGGCTCATAATAATTATGTCTTTATTTAGTATATGCTACTTTTTGGTAATAGGGACCAGAAAGTGTTGTAGGAATGAATAATTGTTATTGGCATGGAACTGAATGGATGAGCATCTACTGATTTGGATGCTTGGTTGGCCATAATTTCACTCCATAGCTTTCCTCTTATTGAACAAGCAATCAAAAAGCCACAAAAATAAATGGAGGCTTTAATATGATACCCATCCATCGCTACTGCTTATTCCTTCAGAGACCTGGCTGTAGATGTCACTTGGCACTGGCCCTGAGAGTGTAAAACAAAGAGGGAAAAGTCAGTCTCTCACAATCTTTTGTACTCTGTGCTCAAGTAAACCTAGAATATTTTTACAAAAAAGAATATATTTTTGCTTCAGTTGGTTCATATGTTTTTGTAATGGAATAAACTCCCTTGAGAGCCCTCAAGTCTCTGTCTCTCTATTGATAGGCTCTATTGACGCCAGAACTCACAAGAAATATGAACATTTTCACACACTGTTATCATTCTGACAATTATTTAGGAGCATCGCACGGTTCAAGTAAACTCTCTTCCTTCCACGACAAGCAAGGAAATGAATGAGACCTGAATGACAGATTCCTTTAGAGGCTTGAAGTGGAGGCAATTGCATGACTAACATCATCATGCCAAAATCTTGGTGTGTATTGTCAATATGTTAAGATGTGAAAGTGGCACATATTGTGCTATAGTATTAAAGGAAAAAGTAAATGATGTGTTAATTGCCATTGGTTGCCCCATGGAGGAACTTGTAAATGAATGAGTTTATTTATCTTTAATCTTTATACACATTCCTGTTATATATGTTATATACATGACTTTCCAATGAACAAAATGTTTTCAGTAAGAATCAATATATACATTGCTCTTATTTTTATAAATAAATATTACTATACTATAATACAAATAAGTATTATTATAAGTTTAAAAGAAGAAGCTACCTTTCTGAGAAAAATACTATTGTAGGAAATTTTTTGTCTTGAAATTAGTATTCTAACAGAAAATGTGCATCATTACTGCGTAGAATGTTTCTATTTTTATGAGACACATAAAATATCATTCTATGATCACTACTATAACTCTGAGCATTTCTAATATTTCCTTCATTTCATCTATTTCCTTTTAATGGGTTACAATATTGCTATTAACCTGAGTAATTCCCATTGAGTTGGCTATACAAGTATTATAGTGATGTGTAGTGACTCCTGGTAATGTAGTTGTGAGAGAATGTATAAATCTTCGCAGGTACTAGAAAACACCACATGCAGACAAATACAATATTTAATCTTCTTGCACAAACGGTTTTAATGTAACAGTACCCTAGAGAAAAGAACTGGATGTTGGCTAAACACCATGAGAGCAACATATACTACTGTAAACTTAATAAAAATATTAACAATATTTATTAGTCAGGGTCACTTTTCTATAATACTAAATACTGGCTCTAAGTTTCTGGTGGAAATTTAAAAGCCCTGTGTAATAGAATAGAATAATGAAAGAAAATTTCTAAAGACTATATAAATATAGAAGGACTTCTCCTATTTCAGTGTCTGTACTTTTTCCTCTTGTGAGAGCACCCTTGTCATGATTAGTTTGTCTCTGTCTCTCTAACATGTACACACACACACACACACACACACATAGCTATCTCTTTCATCGTTAGATCATTTTCCAAATGTTATCTTTTTCACAGAGAAACATTTTGGCTACTTATGAAAAACCTCTCTGATCAACATAATTCCAGCCTTATTTTATTCATAGTACCTACGATTATATAACACAATGTTGCTTAGTTTGTGCATATGCCAATTAACACCTGTGCATTATCTTAATTAAATCTGAACTCTGTGATGATAGAGATTTTGATTACTTATCCAGCATTTTATTCCAAGAACATACATGAGTGCTTGGTATGTATTCAGTCCCTAGTAGAGATTGGTTGAATAATATTAACAACTTGAATTAAGCTTACTGATTTCTTTCAAGCTATTGAGAAATTAACTGCATTAAAATACACAGTCAAGGGATTCTGCTTATTAAAAACTCAAGAAAATATTAAATAACAATGGAAATAAGACTTAGAGAAAACAAAGTGAGACAATATTTTAAAAGTTAACAATACAAAAGCATTCCTCTCAAAAAGCTAATAAAAATAAAGCCAAGATAGAGTAGAAATGAAGCCAATGGTACCTGAGCTGAGAAGAGCAAAGTATATTATGTACATGCTACAGGATAAAAAAGGAGAATAGCATACATTTCAGGCTAGTGGAAATTAAATTAGAATAACAACAAACAAAAAGCAAAGAAGAAGCTCTTTTCTGGAATGTTAAGTGAAAATATATGTGGATAAAGAGAAAAGGTGTGAGAAAACAGAAACCAGCACAGAGGAAATGTCAGTAAGTGAACGAAACCTGATTAGATGAAAGATACTAGTAAAAGCTTAAGGGAGCCAATGATGGATGCACACTGATAATTCTTAAAAATTACTTTATATTCATTTAAATTACTTTATATTCTATAAATTACTTTATATTCTACATTCCAAAAAAATCATACAATAAAAGGAGTTGAAAAATCATACAATAAAAGGATGTCTGAGAAGGACATTTGAAATTTACTTTTTTAAGCTGTCTTGAACTGTGCATTTCTCTACTTATTAAGTACATTCCCTGTAGTGTGCAATAGAACTAAAGAAAATTTAAAAAATAAAGAATATTAATGCTTTTCTAAACTGACTTTGTACCCCTGAACAATTATCCTTATTCGCTATATGTCACTCTCAGGCTCTGTAATCAGTGTTTTATTTTCTACTTCTTTGGGGGCCTGACATACGCCCTTTAGCACAGTGTGCTCCAGTTCCATCTCTGTTCTCTAAATAGCGGGTTTTCTTCTTTTTGAAAAGGTTGACAAAGTATCATATCATGTCTGTATATCACACTTTTTATTCATCTGCTCTTGATGAATACTTAGGTTGATCAGTTCATATTTTGGGCAAGTACAAGTGGCGTAGCTGAATTGCGTGTGTGTGTGTGGTTTTTTGAGACAGGGTCTCACTTTGTGGTTCAGGCTGGCCCTGAGCTCAGCCTCCAACTCACATCACAGCAATCCTCCTGCCTCTGCCTCCCGAGTGCTGGGATTACAGGCGTGAGCCACCAAGCCCGGCACTGTGGTGTGTGGTACTGACTGCTGCTGGGTGTGAGTCTCCACGCCCAGTATGGTATGTGGTTACTGGGGAATTGAAGCCAGACCCTTGCGCTTATAGACAGGGACTGGAACCAGTAGGTTAACTCCCAGGCTCATGAATTTTATGGTAATCCTGTGTGCAGTTTTGGGAAGATGCTCCAAATCATTTTCATCATTTCTCTGTGAATTTATGGCCTCATTAGCTATGTACAAGTGTTCTCTTCATATCTTTTCAACATTTCTTGCCATTCATGCTTTGAAAAACTCACCCTGACAGACATGATGATGTATCATTGTGATTTTAAATTGTCTTGCATTTTCCTAATGATTAACAATCATTAATAATATTTTCTTAACATTTTACATGTGTATTAGCAATTGTATATCTACGCTTGAGCTATCTATCTATCTATCATATTCATGTCCTTGTCCTTTGTTTTTTATGGTATCAGGGATCAAACTTGGGCCCTTGTGCTTGCAAGGTAGGTGCAATACCACTTGAGCTACACCCCTGGCGCACCTCTCTGTCCATTCACTTTTCTTACTGAGCATTCAAGCTTCTCATGTTTTCAGCCTAACTTCTTAAAACTTCTACTTTTCTTCCTGTCTTAGGATTTTCTGTGCATTCTGTGTATTTCACTGTGAGGGAGAATGTTTGCAAGGATTGTATGGAATCTCTTCGTGTACATTTTTCTTTTCAAGCCCTAGCTTTACTATTGATATTTTATCATGTTACTATTTCTGGTCCTTAGGTATGTGATATCTCTCCATTTATATATAGTTTTTCAATTGCTTTCAGTAGTTCGCAGTTTTTAGCATAGAGGTCTTCACTCTAATGATTAAACTTATTCCTCTTTTGGTAGCTATTTATAAATAGGATTGTCTTCTGATATTTATAAAATATGCTAGTGTACAGAAACACTATTAATTTTTGTGGATTGGTTTTATATTCTCTTACATTGCTATATTTTTATTGTTTCACCAGATTCATTTTACATTGTACGGTTCCTCTGTATACAACCATATCATCAGACAACAATGACAACATCATTTCCTCTTTTATATTTGGACGATTTTTATTTTTTGCAGTTACTGATTGCTCTGGTAAAGGATGCAAATAACATGTAGAATAGAGGTACCTTGTATTTTTCCAAATCTAAGAGAAAAAAACTTCCTCTGCTTCACATTGGAATTGACTATTTCTATGTGTGTCTCACAAATGGCTTCGATTGTGAAGAATTACATCTTCTTTTTATATCTAATTTAGAGACATAAATTTGTATTACATGATGTTGAATTTTATCACATGTTTTTTCTACATGCAATGCAATCTTCATTTAGTTTAGAAAACAAAAAAGAAAAGTTCTCGTAGAGCAAATGAATTAGTGTATTCACTTCATATTGGGCCAAAACATTTAAATGCAAATTTGGATCAAAGTTGTAATAAATACATACATTTGATCTACTTGTATTTCTGAGTTATGATCCAATAATTTTAAAAGTATTTGGATTTTATGAAAATTACCACTGACAACAGTTTGAGTAATTTAGAAAATGTCTGTAAATTGAAAGAAAAAACTCATAAAGTGACTCAGCTATTGAATCTGTAGAAGCCCATAAGTATTGGGTGATTTTATAAGAATCATGGTACTTTTATCCTTCTCAAATAAAGGTTTCTCTGACACATATGGTTGTAGTTTATGAGATTCGTGCCTCTAGCTTTTGTAAGTGAAAGGATTGAGAGAAAGCTGGGAAGAGAAGTTGCAATCCCGGAAAGTGTTAGTGCACCGCAGGTTGTGGCAGGGAGTTAGCAGTGTGTGCGCCTGGGCCCTTCTGCTCCAGGGAGCGTCTGGATCGGCAGCTCCATCTCAGGCCGCGCCTGGCACCATCGAGTCTGGCGATGCTGGGAACGAATCAGAGATCACCGCTTAACCGAAAAGGCCTCTGTGCAGCATCTGTGGCATCATTTCTTCTTTTGCAGAAGCTGTGTTTTATTTTATTTTTTTCTCTATTGTGACAGCACAGGTTTGAGAAAACCACATTCATACATCAGAGTGGAGCCTCAGAACCGGGATAGCTTTCAAGAGCCGAGGATCCCCTGTGACAGTCCACCTGCTACCTTCCCCGCCAGCAGAAAACAAGTCAGTTTTCCACTCACGCTCGTTGGAGAAGTCCAGACGGCATCTCCCAGGGGAGCACGTTTAGTGCGTTTACTATTCCTTCTAACAGAAATGTAACAAACCAGTCATTTTTTTCCAAGTGTCAGAAGCAGTGGGTCGAACTCAGGGTCTTCAGACAGGCAATGTGCCCACGCCTCGACTCCTTTTGAGGAAGGGTCTTGCTGTGTCACTAGTCACCCGTGCTGGCCTAGACCTGTGTTATCCTAACGCAGCCTTTCATGGTGCTGCGATCACTACTTCTGCTGCTGGCTAAGCGATGGGTTTTCTTATACCTCTTAGGTATTTGAGAGGACAGAACGAAAGGAATTTGTGGTGGGCAGATATTGATGTGCAGAAGAAAGGCTGGGCTGTACTCTTTCAGCAAAATCTCCAGATAAAGTTTGCACAAATGGAGGTGTCTGTTTATTAATGCCAAAGAGTCTCAATGCAAAAATCACTCCCATTCAGGCATTTTATACAGAATATGTAAACATTTCATGCTGCATATCTAAAAGCGGTAGGCTGAGCTTAAAAGCAGATTTGGGGATGACTTTTGGTCATCCATGTTTATTACATTGTAAGAAATTAAAAGAAAGACAAAATCACAGACTCAAGAGAAAATGCAGGCAGGGATATTAAAAAATGTGAAAAAACACAATATGGCTCCAAAGTAAAAGATATGTAAACCAAAGAGTCAACAGTAATGTAAGCTACAGTAACTGGAAAACACAATCTATTCTAGAAACAACATTATCAATAATTATGTTAAAATCAACAAATGTAAATAATATCAAAATGTTAAATTTGAATGCTGACAAAGTAGATTATACTTAGAAATGCCTTTTGCAAAGTTTCTTTAGTAGATCAAATTTTATTTTCACAACCTCCATTTATAACATCATTTAATAATGGTAATAGTCCAAGTTGGTCCGCACATGAGAGATGCGACTGAACATTCTACGAATGGTAGTTACACTGGGAATGCTTTAAAAGTGTGTAGGATTTTAAATGCTGTTACAAGATACTAAAACATCTTATGAAACTGAATGACGGTATCTGTATTTTCCTTCATCTGTAAAAATTAATTCCTTTAACTCTACTGTTAGTCTTACATGACATACACTAATTTTCATCCTAGGAATAAAATTATTATCAACTAGATTTTGAAAATCTTATAGGATTTAAAGTATCAATAAATTTTGGTAAATAAAAGTGTTACAGGTTTCTAGAATGATCTTATAGAGACAATTTTGATGAAATGAAAATAAATGGGAAATAGAGATAAACTATTTTAATGCTAAGTATTATTTGGAAGAATTGTACTGATAACTAACTTCATAAGAGTTTCATCATATATCATTGTTATAAACTTGACAGTGAAATGAACTCATCAGAATAAGTACAATCCAACTGAGTTCCTTACGATGAACAAAATTATCACTGTGGATGGCAATTTCTGGTGCTAGTTTTAATTTTATGAAACCTTTGGATAACAATACATTTCTTAAATGTTGCTAATATTGAGATTATGAGTATTCAGCTTTTTATTTTTATTTTTGTTATTTATTTTATTAGTACATATTTACAGTATGTGAAGCACATGTTCATTTTACAGAGCAGGTACATGAGCTTAAAGTAGCTTGTTTCGTCCTGTTAATCCCATTGCCTTCCCCACTGCTCCCTCCCTCTGAAATCCCCTTCCTTCATTTGCATTCTTTTGGGAGTGACTGTTTTTATCCCACATTGATGATATGTCACGTTGACATTCACAAGGTTTATTAGGTTTCTGAACAAATGTCTCAATCCTCCTTACTTCCTCGCCTCCTGCTGCCATACTCACCCTCATTCTGCTGGACTTTTCCCCACTTTCAACACCTAGTCCCTTGTTTGTTCCTAGCCATCCTTTATTATACTCTTTGTATATTTCCTTACTCAAATTAGATACCAAATGATATTCAAGATTGCATGTCCAATGTATCATGCTCAACATTTTATTTTCCATTATATGCATTTCTTTCTTTTTTAATTCAAATCTTTATTAGTACATTGTAAATACACATCTTCATTGCATGAGTGTTTGTACCAGAATATGGCATGTCTTGATTCTCATTTTTCCCCTTCCCCCACCTACTCTGCAACCCCCCACTCTCTATATACATAAGCTTTGTTTCCTTTTGTATTACTATCACATTCTTTTTCCCCCTGTCATTTATCCCTACACTCTATTTTCTTTTAAAATTTTTCTATTTTACAATATCAACTATACATACTAGAATTCATTTATATCTTCATTTTCTCATACCAGAGAAAAGATATATTTACACATCTGTGACCTATTTATTTCACTTAGGAGGATGTCCTCAAGATACATCCATTTGAGTTTGAATGACTCAATTTTATAATTTTTAATGGCAGAATAAGACTCCACTCTATAAAAGAACCACATCTTTTTTATCCATTCTCTTGTTGATGGACATTTTGGTTGTTTCCAAGATTTAGCAATCACAAACTGAGCTGCTATGAACACAGGTGCACATATGTCACTGTGATATGAATCTTTTAATTCTTTTGTTTATATACCCAGTGGAGCAATGGCTGGGTCAAATGGGCCCCCCAATCCTAGCTTTTTTGAGGAATCTTCACACTGATATCCACAGAGGTTGTACGAGTCTACACTCCCACCAACGTTGGAGAAGGGTTCCTTTTTCTCTACAGCCTCAAAAACACTTGTTGCTGGCTAATTCTGATGTCTCAGATTTATCCTCCTTTCTAAGTATTATTCCCTTATGTGTAGATACAGAATTTTCTTTATTTGTCTGATGGTGGACATACAAGCTTAACTTCAGTTTTATTTTTATTTTTTAGGTTTTTGAGACAAGGTGTTGCTTAGTAGTTCAGGCTGGTGCTGACCTCATTAGGTAGCCCAGGTGAGCCTCGAACTCATTCTAGTCCTCCTGTCTCTGCCTCCCGAGTGCTGGGATTCCAGTCTTGCATCACCGCACCCGACACTGTGCTATGTGGTGTCAGGGATCAAATTCAGGACCTCGCATTTGCCGGGTGGACAACAGAACCACTGAGCTAAATCTCTGGAACCATAACTTCACTTTTATTGCCCAAAAAATAGAGATGAAAGTGCTATTGACTTTAAAGTGTTCAGTTTTTTAAATGATTTTTACTTATTTTTATTAAGATTTGGAACACTGTGTCCACTAATGAATAAGAGCATCACCTTCTCTCCTCACATTCCAGAGTCATCTCCTCTGAACCCTGGGGACATTTTAGATCTAAAGATGGAGCACTTCTAGGTCTGTACCTAATGTCTTTCACTTCACACAATATCTTCCATTTATATCTATTTTGATCTTAACTCCAACATTTAATTTTATTGGTAATATCCCATAAGGATTATGCCAAAAATATATATATATATGCACATTTGAGAAAGAGAAAAACTGGCACAAATATTTTAATGCTAAATTTTTTGAGACTTCATGAGATTAATACAAATTACTTCCAGCCTCTACAATTACAAGAGGTGCTCAAAGCAGTGGCCATTAGCTTTCAGACATTTATTAGTATGGTGGACTGTTGCTTGGGTGACCTTGGTCACTGAGACTGCTGCACATGCATGTTCACTTTCTTCTCTGAAGACTAGCAGTGCAGCGGCTTTCCTAAAACATGTAACTCTTCTAGGGTCTGTCATTCATACAGAAGTAATACCATCTGTTGAGAAAACATCATCAATTGTGTGTATGCTGTCCTTTCCCTCTCTCTCTCTCTCTCTCACTTTCTCTCTACAGTTATCTCAGCTGATGCCATACCTTAGTGTGAATAGTGCCACAATAAATTGTCATCCTAATTTCATTTCATTTGAACATATATGCAAAACAAAAGAGCTGAATCATAAGGAGGATCTATTTTTAGAAGATATTCATGATCAAACTAAGGGTAAATCAATACCACTTCATCTCACTAGGCCTTTCCACCATAATGTCCCTGCCTCTGTGGCCACCTGGTCTGGGACTGATGTTCCCAGAACCATGAATTAAATAATGCAAACTACTCCTTTATGTTTTGGGTGTCAAATATTTTGCCCTAACACAAGAAAGCTGAGCATGCACATACATTGTTCACAACTAATAAGTGACCATTGTGTGGTACTATTAAGTAAACTGAAGGCTTATGTGGATATCATGAGCTTTCCCACATACATACATACATTTATATATATATTATGTAAATATATTATATATGATATGTTATATATACTATATATAATATTATATAATATTATGTATTATGTATATGTATAATATATATATTATGTATATATTATATATAATATATATATTATATATATATATCCCAGATCCATTCTGTTAGTTATCATGTCACTTAGTCTCAATAAAATGGTTACAGTTAGTAGTAGCTCTTTTCTTGCTTAGGACCTTAGGAGACTTGAAGAGAGCTGATTGGACATTTTGTAGAACATGCTTTACTTCAAGCTCACATGGCAATTTCTCTGAATTAGATTGTGTTATGAGTTTAAGAGAAGTATAATGTACAGCTCACCTTAGGATGATAGTACTATGTATAACTGGTGATATTAACTTTGGTCACTTGATGTCCTAGTTAATTTGTGCTACAATAAAATTCATGAGAGTGGGAAATTTAAAAGAAGAGAAATCTATTTTTGAACACTGATGGAGGCTGAGAAGTCTGACATCAAAGGGGCAAGTTTAATATCTGAGAACTCATTCATCATAGATAATGCCATCTAAATGTTTCCCCTTGGGACTGGACGGGAGGACAGACTTGGGAGGAATGATGTGTCCTCACATAGTGAAGAACCACAAGAGAAAAAAAACTAGTCCTCATATTCTATTTAACAAACATGGTTATTACTCCATTTAATGGGGGCAGAAACCTTAGGATTTAATATCTTGCCCAAAATCTTCGCCTCTTAATATCACAATAATGGGGATTAAGTTTCAATATGAATTCTTAAAGGAACGTATATTGAATCCATCAGATGTGGTTAATGTAAGTTCAGGTTTCTCCACTCTGGAGTTACTGCGCCCTTTCCATACTCTGTTTATTACATGTGAATTACCAAGTGCAAGCAGAGGGGAATTAAACTTTAATTCTGGACTTGGAAGTGTCTGCCTCTTTCAGAACTCCTCTGTAAGGAGGAATTCTCTCTTTTCATTTATTAATTGACCATTCTTTAAAATTCTTTTGGATAGAGTCCCATAAGCTTTGGCCTTATACATAATAATTATTTCATTTTTTCTTAAATTATTACCGCTTTGGCTATTGGGGGCTTTTACACATAGAATAATATATTTTTCCTTTGTTTTTTTGAGCATCCTCTCACTGACTAGAACTGAAATAGAATTACAGGGTCTCCTTTTTTTATAGTGTAAGGGGTGGAAACCAAAGACCAGGGGTCTTCACACTGAACTACACACTCAGCCAGGTTTTATTAATTTTTAAAATTTACTTTGAGCCAAGCTTTCACTGTATTGCTCAACTGCCGATGTTAGCACTGAATTTGCAGTTGTCCTGTTTTAGCCTTCGGATTGCTGTGATTACAGGGCTGTGCCACTGTCTCAGAATCCACACTTAGTGGAGGATGATGGTCATGTATAAGGAAGAGTTAGACTACTTCTGTGTTGCTTTCTTAGCTGAAACAACACAATAAAATAAAACAAAACAAAGCTGTAACATACATGTGCACCAAACCTAGAGTATTTGTGTATGCAGGTGTGATAAGGCAATACGTATCTAGCCCTTCATTCATTCACTCACTTGTTCAGTGTTGACCTCTTTCCTCACATCACCTTCTCAACCTTGGAATTTTGGATTTCTTTATGATTCTTTTTGTGCTTACATGTAGGGCTTCCTACTCAAGATTCTGGACTCAGTCAGATCTACAAAGTTCCTGTTGCCGTGTACAGTCACATGAACCAGTCCCATAAGTTAAGACATAAACATCTTTGAACGGAGAGGAAGACAGCATGTATTCAGTCCGTTACAAACCCTTCAGTTCTCCTACTAAATATCGATGATTTTATTTAATTATAAAAGTCTGTAAGCTGGATGCAACTGAAGCATTGCTTATTAGAATAATTTAAAAACCCAAAACACTTATTAACAACATATGACATATTTTACAATAAATGTATAAAATAGAATATTATAATAATATGAACTGGAATACATTACTATTTACAAAATATGTCCATAGTATATGATTTAATTTTTAAAGAAGTAACTAAGTAAAAGTTATTTATATACTCAATTCTTTTCTGAAAAGTATGTATGTGACTTGTACAAGCTAAAAACTGAAGAAATGTACATGCCACCTGTTAAGAGTGATTACCACTGCAGATCTCAATTCCAAGTGCATGGAGTAGGAGGGAATTCTGAGTGCAGAGTTTTTCATATTTCTCCTTTCCTGAATTACTTAACTTTAAAAGTTATTGTTCAATTAAATCATTTTGCTATCAGTTTTCTGTAGAAAATACACAAACCAATGAGGCCCAATGCCATAAACCAATTTTCTTATCCAGTACATTTCTTCTCAGTGTCACTCCGAGAGAGCAAAAACAAACAAACAACTTCGCTCATTGTGTTATTGTTGAAAAGCCCTTCTTATTTGCAGCATTGCCCATAACAATTGTTGTGTGGCTACAGTCTCTGAGAAGTTACATCTGTGCTTACTAGTTTTATATTTCACAAAGAGAATGTAGCGAAAGTCCAGAGCAAAGCCCTGACTAGTATCTGCTGTCACCGAGCTTTCATTGATGTTGAAGCCAGAAATGGCAGCTCAGTGATCATCTCAGGTGGAATCTGTCACTGCTGTATGTTTTTATTTTCTGTAAACAAAATATTTGTCAAGCTAGCTGACAGGTTGCACTGATTAAATTACCACAAAGTATTTCAGAATTTGATGGGCAATCCTGCATAATTCTCTCGGGCTCTCTCATCATCTCTCTCTGGCCATTCCTTCCTCTAGTTTATAATTCTCTGTCCAAAGAAACACAGACTAAGGGGCAGAAGACAACTGAACTTCATGCCTCTTCACCTTCTCAGTCAGCCATTTATGCCCAATGCAGTGGGTACAACTTGCACAACCAGTCCTAAGTGACATTCTGTAGCCATATGTCATGGGAGAAGCTGAGACAAGGAAGATATCGATAATGTAATGATCAACTCCAACCACTGGTTATTATGATTCAGGACTTGGAAAGATGATAAGATATCAAGGGCTGGGAAGCTTATTTTTTAAACATCTGGTTATCATAGCAATGTTTTATATCCCTATTACTAAATTCTATTTTGAGCCAAAAATGCATCTATATACCTGTCTTGTGAAAAGTAGATCCATATTTACTTGAAAACATGGACTGTCACCAAGGTTACTAAACACTTTTCTTTATTTTACCATGGACTTGCATGCATAACAACTTTACTTCACCTTGGGAATGTATTTGGCTACATTATCATGTTATATAAAATTATGAGAATGTAAATGGAAAGTGGTTTTACTTTTCTTGAAAATACACAAAGAACAGCAGCGAATGACGCCAGCTATTATCTTTCTTTACATCTGCACCATTCCATAATGTGACTTTGCAGAATTCTCAGTCAAGAAATGCTCTTCACACTTGCTGAATCCGCGTAACCTAGTATTGTGCTTTCCCTGGAAGAATGGGGCAGAAGTGAGTGTCTGTGAGACTTTATGCCCACAGTCTGGACATATGCCACCTCACGAACAGCCTGTGCTGCTTGCTCTGGTGATGGGCCAGAGACCATTTGTGGAGCAGCTTTGGTGCTGTGCCAGAGGCAGAGCCCGAGACAGACCTGTGCGTCAAGTCACCCTAGACCAGTGAAGAGGCCTGGCTTACACCTGCAAGTCACTCCGCTGGGATCAGACTGAACTATCTACTAAGACCCCCACTTCCCTCCTGCTTTGGAAACTAAAACTCCTTCAAAATGTACATGTTAAAGTCCAGATTTGTAGTCCTTTCCTGTTGTCTTTCTCTGCTTCTATTGTTGCTGAACAGTAGCAGTATTGATCCAGGACCACACACTACAAACCTAGTATTCCTCTATGATACAATCTCTTTCTCTATCTCCTGCATATATATTAAAATGATCTTCATTCCTTTCTACTTCCATGACCTGTACTAGCCCAGGCTAACATAATTTCTTTTGACTTAGTAAAGTATTATCCAGATGAATTCCCTATGAATTTATCTTACCTAAAATGTATATATTTCCTCTCCAGAATAGAGTAGGTATTATACTTTCAATACAAACCTGTAGAGATTTTATTAGTCCGCTGATTACTTTTTCTATTGTATCCTTTTTTCCTTTTTTGTTTTCCTCTTGGAAAGCGCTGGCCATGATAAAGTTTAGAAAATTGAGTGTGTCTACTTGGATTTGTACACACACACACACATACTTACACACACACACACACACACACACACACTTTTGGTTTTCTCCAATAGAAAGTAAAATTTATGAGCAAGAAATTTTGGCCCCCTTGAATAATTCCTCAATAAATGCTGAAGGGAGTAAATGAATCAGTAACTTTTGACAGTAACATCAATTGATTGTCCATGTCACTATGACATCAAGATTTCATATTCCAGGCTGGGGATTTAGCTCAGTGGTTCTGGCACTTGCCTTGCAAGTGCAAGATCCTGGGTTCCATCCCCAGTAACCACATACCACAATGCCAGGTGTGGAGACTCATGCTTATTAACAATCTGTACCACACACCACAATGCTGGATGTGGTGGCTCACACCTATAATCCTAGCACTAGGGAGGCAGAGGCAGGAGGATTTCTGTGAGTCTGAGGCTCACCTGGGCTACATAGTGAGCTCACAGCCAGCCTGAACTACAAAAGTTGAGACCCTGTCTCAAAAAAAAAAAAAAAAAAAAAAAAGATTTCATATCCTGATTCTTATACTTTTGTAGGATTTATTTTCATTTTATGTACACAGATATCCTGTCCATCTTCTCTGGGTCTTCAATAAAACTTGTTAAGCCACTAGATATAAACACCCTTCTCCAGCCATCAAATGTAATGTGGAAATCAAGTTAACAAAATAAACAAGTAAGAAAAGACTTATCTACATAAGAAAGCTCAAATGTCCTTATTTACCTGTGTGTTAAGGGATGAGGTGGTGGTATAAGTTAAGTATAAAATGTTTACTTACTATTTTATATTGATCATGCTTTGTTTCCATATGTAATTTTTATTTTTATTTTTATTTTTTTTTGAGATAGGGTCTCATTTTATAGTCCAGGCTGGCTCCGAGCTCAGCCTCCAACTCACATCACAGCAATCCTCCTGCCTCTGCCTCCCGAGTGCTGGGATTACAGGCTGAGCCACCACACCTGGCACTGTGGTATGTGGTACTGGTTGCTGCTGTGTGTGAGTTTCCACGCCCAGTACTGTATGTGGTTACTGGGGATCGAACCTGGGTCCTTGTGCTTGCAAGACAGGTGCCGGAACCACTGACCTAACTCTCCGGCCCCTCCATAAGTAATTTTTAAATATCTTTGTGCATGATGAACCACATACACACTGGTGTACTATATATATACACACTGGTGTACACACACACATATGCAATTATCTGCTCTTTTCTCTCTTTCTTCCCATTATTTTTTTCTCATTTCTACACATAGCAGTTTTATTCATAACTGGAAGCTATTTATAAATTTTTATACATTTTTACAATGAATTTCTTATGTGTATAAGAGTGGGGATTGTAGGGAGGGCAGGAGAATGGGAAAAATGAGAATCAAATAATTCATACTTAAATTATACCAATAAACTCAATAAAGGGGAAAAAAAAGAAAGGATTTCTTGGTCATTGTTTATAGAACTTCATGGTATGTGCCTTACTTGTATACAATTATTTTGAGAATTATATATGTATTTTCATACTGTATATATAGAACATATTTATAGAGCTTGTATATGTATATTCAACTGTCTTATGGGTGTGAGTTCTTTAGAACATGTTCTAGTATACTCTATTTTAATGTCTTATGATATTCTTCTTGTGTATTTGACTTCAGATATTTTTCACTTGGACATTTTCTAAGCCTTCCAGCTTTTGGCACAGTAATAATTCCTGCAGTAAATGTGACCTTGTAACCATTATGCTGTTATGTTTGTTAAAAAGATTCCCAGGAGGAAGTTTGCTGGGCCAGAGTATATACATTTTTAATTTTAATAGATATTACCACATTTCTTTGTAAAGAGCCTACATCTATCAGTAATTTGTGAGAATACCACCTTCCATATTCACAATAATAGATCCGGTTTTAACTACTATATGTATAATGGAAAATGTGCTGCCTAGCAGAGAAAATAGAGCTATACACAATTTATTCCATATTTTTGGTTCCATCTTACAGTTGCATTTACAGAATTACAAAGAAAAATTTTAGAATCCTGTAGAACTATATAGTTCCTCTGGAAATTGGGAAGAAATACATTTATTTCTTGTGAAATATTCTACTCAAGTATCTGGCTTTTTTAAAATTTACTGAGACTTCCTTTTATAATATTTAAGAAGGTTGTATTGCTTTATCTATGTAGTTCCAATAACTTTCCTATGAGCATTATTTTTAAGCATTTTATTGATACTATGTCTATTGATACAAATTTATTTCCAGGCACTTCTTGATAGTTTAAAAATACTCTATTGATTTCTGTAATTATAGCTTTTGTCAAATTCTAACTTAGCAAAACAGCATAGAAAGTGCCGTTAAACAAGCTTAGCTTATTTTGTTAGGTTTAGAGAGATAATAAAGAAAAATATCTTCATTGATTCTTCAGAACACATTGAAAAGTGAAAGTAGAGGACAGCAGACAGTTGTCCTCTACTACTGTCCAGTGGAAAGCACTGTTCATAAGTTAATTATTCCTATGTGTTTTGCAAGTCACATACCTTGTGAAAAGAATACATTCGACATATTCAAAGGCTTAAAATTCCACAACTTTACAATAGTATATATAAATGGTACATAAGCATATAAAAGATGCAAAAACCTCATAAGAGATATAAATTAACACAAAAATAAAATAAGTGAATACTCATTGAAATTATTTTTTAACTACAAAACACTAAAAATATCAAATGTTGTTTCAGTCCAGAGGAATAAATACTCTCATTACAAGTAAGACTGAAACTTCCTTTGGAAAACGCTTTGGCAACTTCATATAAAGTGACAAAAATCTTGCAGAGACCTATTAAACTCAGTCTTAATATGTTTATCCAAAGGAATTAAGAATTTAATGTGGACATAAAACCTGAAACATAAATGATTATAAATAAAGGCGGTGAAAAAATTCATAATTGCCAAAATCTGGAAGTATGAGGAGTGATCAGAATATACGGTGAATTTCACGGCAGGCAGTTGTAGAGGGAACTGTGAACACTAGTCATTATAAAGGAAACAGCTATTAGGGTTTTTGTAGACAAGAAGAACTGTGAATGGATGGTAATGCATTTGGTATAATTTTTTTCCACAGGATGACTAGATAGCACTTTTAAGACAACTTTTCTTTTGTTTAGTGTCTGTAAAGTAACTAACTGGCCAGAAAGAGAGATTATGTGTAAGCAACATAAGAAAGCTAGAATGAACCTTGTACTTCTGTACTATTATTTAACTGTATAAACAACTGGCCAGACAGTTACTGGTTAGTTTTAGGAAATAATTAACCTCTATATAGTTAAAAACTGGTTAATTAAATGATATATATTAAGTTCATATTTCTACTTTAATTTAATTGAAAATTTTTAACTTGTAATAAGGAAAGGGTTTTAATTTTCCCTTAGTGGACTAAGCCTTGAGAGCAAATATATTTAATAGGTTTAATGAATGGTATAATAATGTTACTCTACAAAACTGTTAAATACTCAATTCAGTGTATTTTCATTATAATGATCTGTTCTTGTGCATTTGAAAATTTTCTTTATTTTTAACCTTGGAATGATTGGAACCATTTTAAATATTGATGCAAAATTTTTATATTTTAGAGTGGGAAAATATGTTCTACCATTTATATATTGAGAAAACATATTGAAATATATTCATCATAGATAATGACAAGTTCAATTTTATAGCATTCTCAGAGAATAAATTAATTTGACTACTCTACAAATAAGAGAAAACAGAATTAGTCACTATGATTAAAACATGATGAATTTGTAAATCTTTTTCCAAAGAGTATTAACATTTCTCATGAAAAATTACTTTTAATGATAAATTTCCATATTTCACCGTGTAAATTAATTCACTTAGTTCTACTGGGTCACATAGAAGATAGAAAGCACACTTCCTGATAATGTCAGCTATTGTCAAGATACTATATGTTTGTGCTGTTTCCTACATAACCACTGTTCTAGGACGTCCCAGAAAGTTATAGGCAAGTCGATCCATGTTCCCTGTTCAGGTGGGCTAATTCTGTATATTAAGACTTCCTTACATGAGCATCATATTGAAAGAAAATACATTGAGTAGTATTCTATTTTCATTTCTCACATTTTCAGACTGAAGCAGAAGAAAAAAGTCATGACTCTTTTTTTGCAATAAACTGAGTTTATTGTAATATTTTAGGAAGATATTATGATGTTCTTCCCTGGCAATATATACCTGTACATCAGATATCTTGATTCTCATTCTTTCCCATTGCCCTGCCCTCCTTTCAATCTCCCCAGCCCCTATACACATAGGCTTTGTTTCCATTTTTTCCTTTAAACCATTAAGTGACTTCTTTCTCTGCTTTCCCCAGCCTTCCAGCTGGCAGGCTTCACATAGACCCATTTCACACTTGCTACCTTACTTCTCCCAGAACCCTCGCTGTGGTTTCTGTAGAGGATCCCAAAGCCTGGCCCACTGCGTCCACACTTAGCTCTAGTTTTATGGCTCACTTTGCTTTCCGTAGCTCAGGAAATATGTCCTATACAATTAGATTATTTTGGGTGGGGAGGAAAGTAAGAGTTGCATATGGGGCACTGATATCCCAGTGGAGCATCTTTCATTTATATAATGTCTTCTCTAGAACTCAACCCATTTGTTTTCTTCACAAATATTTACGAAGTTTCTTTATAAATTCCATGATACGTGGAAATGTCAAATGCAATTGAATACAGCCAACAACGAAAGAAACATCAGCAAGATTTACCTTGAAAAATCTGTTTTTTATATTAAAATCTGTTAACTTTTTACTCATTAATTAATGCATTATATTTAGTTTATATTATTTGCATAATGAAAATTCTTAGGTTCTGTTTAATCAAAGTACTAATTTGAAAATGAAGGGTAAGCAAAATCTACATTCAATCTGGAGTTGTCCTTTACTAGAATATGCATAGGCATACTTCTAATTCATAGTGCATTTTGAAGAGCATTGTATGTAAAGGTATAAACTAGATCACATATAATCACTGTTCCATTTAATGTTGGAAATGTGATGTGCCGAGAAACTGCGTTGCTGCTTGGTTATAACAGACATCTAAAACAACATTCAATTTCTGGTACAATTCTTGAAATTTTTCATTATAACACTTTGTAATTTTTAGAAATCAACCAAACTCACCCCCTCCATTCCCCACCTCCATTTTTTTTTTTCTTCTGAGACAGAATCCCACAGTATTGCTCAGGCTGGGCACAAACTCGCAGCCTTCCAAGTGAGATTACAGCTTACACAAGGTACCTGCTTCTCTACTTGAATGTGCTGGTCAGATAAAAATAGACAATCTTAAATAATGCCAGAAAAAAACTTGTTATTTTGCCCCTGATTTTAGTGACAACATATCTATATTTTGTATTATTTTTAATTTGCCTTAAAAGTATATTCATATGTCCTAAAATAACTTCTCCTATTTTAACCTGACTATGAAAAGTTATATAAAGTTATTTTAAATGGTTTTGATGGGCCAGGGGATTTTGATCAGATGTTTTGGTAAGTTCCATCCACTACTGAACAGATGAATACTTCACATTATATAAATCAATAATGACAAGCAATGTGTTTATCATTGTATAGCGATGTTGATCGACTACTACTTGAAAACAATTTTATGTACTTTGTATTTTTAAGATCTATTTTAATTGATACTATGCATTTAGGGGGTGCAGTGTGAACACTAGATATGTGTCCATAGACAGTGATCCAATCAGGGTGATTATTGTCTTGCTCACTTCAGATATTTATCATTTCTTTGGATCTGAAATGCAGAAAATCTTCTTTCACAGTTTTTTGAAGTAATTCACTTCTTTGTTGTCAACGCTATTCACCCAAC
>PVIR01016329.1:0-36460 GCA_004026965.1 Petromus typicus | reverse complement strand
ACTGGGTGTGGAGACTCAACCCAGCAGCAACCAGTACCACATACCACAGTGCCGGGCGTGGTGGCTCACGCCTGTAATCCCAGCACTCGGGAGGCAGAGGCAGGAGGATTGTGATGTGAGTTTGAGGCTGAGCTCAGGGCCAGCCTGAACCACAAAGCAAGACCCTGTCTCAAAAAACCTAAAAAAAAAAAAAAAAAAAAAAAAAAAAAGAACAGAACCAGGGATTTAGGTCAGTGGTTCCAGCACCTGCCTTACAAGAGCAAGGTCCAGAGTTCGATCCCCATTAACCACATACCACAATGCCAAGCATGGTGGTTAATGCCTGTAATCCCAGCACTCAGAAAGCAGAGGCAGGAGGATTGCTGTGAACTTGAGGTTTGCCTGGGTCATAGTGAGCTCAGGGCCAGTCTGAACTACAAAGTGAGACCCTATCTCAAAAAGAAAAGAAACAGAATGGTCACTGAGGGATATGTAATTGCAGCAAGCACACAGGCCAACTTACGGGGGTGTCTGGGAAGAGGACAGAGTAGAAAAGCTCAGCCAGAGTACCCACCAGGACCCAAATCGAGGCAGCTCCAGCATCTCCAGAAAGAACCCAGAAAGATCAGTGCTTGCAGTTGCCAGACACAAGCTGTGGTGGGAGGGAAAATGGGGACGTGGCCCAGAAGAACCAGAGGTTAATTGAAAGTCTATGGAACAAATTTGTCATTCATCACCTTCCAGCTCCACTCTACCTCACAGATCAACAGGCACTCAGTAAAAACTGGAAGACTCCTGGCCGAATCAATGGAACCGCTTGTAGATACTGAGGCTGTCAGGGCGCTGTTGGTGCACTGCACGGCTCATGCATCACGTGAACCTCCAGGTTCTAGCTACATAGCCACCTTCCTGGCCAGTCCTCACAAAGCAGAGCCAGACAGCAAGTGAGCTCAACATATAGACCACAGCACCCAGGTAGCACTTTTCCCAGGTAGAAAAAGTACTGCCGTACTAGAGCATGCCTCCCAAATTCATGTGTTGCAAGTTTGGTCCTCAGGGTGATAATACTGAGAGGAAATGGAACCTTTAAGCTATGGGGGCTGGTGGAAGGTGGTTAGGTCATTGGAGGCCCCACCCCCTAGAAAGTATTAATGTAGTTCTTATAGTTAACATCAAGAGAGTTGTATAAAAACAACAAGACTGGCCCATCTCCTGTCTCTGGCCTCCTGTCTGGTCATATCTCTTCTCCTACCATCCACCAGAGAGCCCTAACCAGAAACAGAACAGATAAGGCTATCTCAGACTTTCAGCTTCTAAAACTCTGAGCCAAATAAGTCTCTTTTCTGTATACAGCACCTAGCCTTGAGTATTTTGTTACAGATACAGAAAGCAGACTAAAACAACTTCTTTCCTTCTTCATTGAGAGAAACAGAAAAAAGAGTCACTAGATATTTGAAAAAAATTAAGATTAAAAGAGAAAATGGACAGCAGTCCAACTATATTGTCAGAGAGACAGAAAGACACTAAAACCATGAAAACAGAGTGCAGTGAAAAGTGAATCATCAGAGAATAAGGAAACAAGCTATACGAATTTACATCATACGGTGGCTGAAATAGAAGGACAATAAAGAATTTGAAGATAGGACCAGGGATTTAGCTCAGTGGTTCCAGCACCTGTCTTGCAAGCGCAAAGACCTGGATTCAATCCCAGTAACCGCATATAATACTGGATGTGGAGACTCACGCCCAGCAGCAACCAGTACCACATACCACAGTGTCGGGCATGGTGGCTCACGCCTGTCATCCCAGCACTCAGGAGACACAGGCAGGAGGATTGCTATGATGTGAGTTTGAGGCTGAGCTCAGGGCCAGCCTGAACCACAAAGTGAGACACCGTCACCAAAAAAAAAAAAGAAGAAGAAGAAGAATTTGAAGATAAAAATGAGGAATTTTCCAAATATAAAGTAAAAAGTAGTGAGAAAATATGAGAGAAAAGATAAGAGACTTAGCAGACCAATCCAGGAAGCCTAATGTGAAAAATTAGGAACTCGAGAAAGAAGAAAGAAGAAAAAAAAGAGAAATCTACTACTGAATAAAACTAGGAGTTCTTCAGAATTCAAGGCAAAACAGAAACTTCCAACTAAAAGGGACTTCTAAGTAAAAATGAATTGTAAAATGCTCACAAACAGAGCTCACTGTTGGGAAACACTGGTCCCGTGAAGATATGGTTAATATCCTGCAAATCACCAGAGAAGGAAGGGAAGTTTCCCATAAAAGAAAGGCATTACCTGTGGTTTCTCATCAGCAATACTCGATCTGGAAGACAGCAGAGTCATGCCATCCACGTTCCAAGAGAAAATGATTTCGAAAATGTGTTCAAACTATCAAAGAAAAACAAAGCTCAGACATCCAGAAACTCAAAAGTAAAAATTACCTCCTGTGCCCCCTTTCTAAGGAAATTGCTGGAGGAGATGTCATAACAAAATGAATGAGGTCCTTGAGACAGCAAGGAGCCTGGGAAAGGAAGCCCCGGATGATGGCCAGTTAGGATAAGAAGTCACAGACTCCAAATATGTGATCTTCAAGAAAAGCACAGTGGGGCCCAAGGATTAGACAGCCTCAGTAAGAAACTGAAAGACACTTCTGAAATGATAAGGAAGATTGTTTACTTCTGCAAAAAAAACCAGAAATTAAACCGTGTACTTAAACACTCCAAGAAAAAAAAAATAATAAAGAAACTTACACAAAACAATTATCTAAACATGGACCAGATTAAAGTGAAGCATAATTTTGAACAACTGATAGAAAATGCAGAAAGATAATCTATCTGGTTTTGATGAGGGAAACATTTTCCCTTAAGTCTTCATACCCAGGTTGTGATATAAAAGTGAAAGAGGAGGGAAGATAATTCTTCTAAAGCACCTGGTTCAACAAGGAAAACAGCACTCAGGCAACTGACAAAGAAGGCATTTCCCTGTATTTCAGCTCTTAAAATCAGTCTGTGGATAAAACACAGATGACATCAATGTGGTTAAAGAGAAGAAGGTAAATGTCACCAACTTCGACACTGTAAATAGAATGCTGAAAGAAGCTGAGAAGTTAAAAGGAGTGGGGAGGAGAGGTGAGGGAAGGGCAAGAGATGTAATAATGTTCTTAACATGCTGAATGAGCACGGGGAATTACTGGCTCACACTGAGGGGATAAGAATTGAGTATGTTGGGCTGGGAATATAGCTCAGTGGTTCTGGCGCCTGTCTTGCAAGCACACGGGCCCAGGTTTGATCCTCCATAACCATATAACAATACTGGGTGTGGAGACTCACCCCAGTAGCAATCAGTACCACATACCACAGTGCTGGGCGTGGTGGCTCATGCCTGTCATCCCAGCACTTGGAAGGCAGAGGCAGGAGGATTGCTATGAAGGGAGTTTGAGGCTGAACTCAGGGCCAGCCTGAACTACAAAGCAAGGCCCTGT
Source organism: Petromus typicus (assembly GCA_004026965.1). Lineage (NCBI taxonomy): Eukaryota > Metazoa > Chordata > Mammalia > Rodentia > Petromuridae > Petromus > Petromus typicus. The sequence continues at coordinate 33,007 of PVIR01016329.1, read as the reverse complement.
CGCAAAAAAAAAAAAAAAAAAAAAAAAAAAAAAGAATGAAAGAAAGAAAGAAAATGTGGCTGTGTCACAGGTATAAAATGAGGCCCTGTTCCTAAAAAAAATAAATAAAAATAAAAAATAAAAGTCAGTGGTCAGGAAAATCTCCCATTGGCAGAAGTTCAAGCAGCATTTTTGGTTGCCCACTCAGCTGAACTGAGAGAGGACCGGAAGTAGAGCTTGACACTATTTCATGGCCTGTGGTTAATGGATGAACTAGACAGTCAGGGACTAGGAAAGAACAAGATTGGAAGATAGAAATAACAGGAGATTTGGGAAATAAACATATGGATAGTCCCTTAGAGTGGGCACAGGGCACAGATATGAGTGGGTGCCACCTGAATTCTCACCCATGGGTCACTACACCAAAGGTTTCCCATAATGACATAGGAAAGTTGATACATTTTGTGGGTGACCATTGATATTTTCCGCAGGCCATCCCGGTATTTGCTTAGTAGCACCATATACCAAATAACCACAGTGGCAAAGATGAAGTCTATGTGTGACCTTACCAATGGGGACACCAATTCACAAATTCCATCTGACTCCTTTTCCAAGTGTCTAAACTGACAATTCCAGAGATCAGTGCTCAGGCCTCAATACAGCACTGTGCCCAGGAGATCAACAGGACACCTGAGGGCAGGTTCACTATATTGCAGGAAACAGCAATTTTTGGCTGTTTAATATAATATATCTTCAGGATATAGAATTGCCTTCCCTCCCTCCCAAGCTCTTGCCATCACTGCTGTCAGTGAACCCACAAAGACTCTTATTCACCATTATGATATTCCATACAACAATATATCTGATCAAGGAATTGGCAGAAGTAAAGCAACAAGGTCAGGCACCCAAAAGAGCTATTGATTTAGGAATGTTTCCACCAGGGACCCAATAATGGTCACACTAAACCGAAAGTCAGGACTGACGTTGGACATTTTAGGCTCTTTCCTCCACTGAATAGACAAGACCGGCAGAGAAAATTACTCTCTTGGGCCGGGGATATAGCTCAGTGGTTCCGGCGCCTGTCTCGCAAGCGCAAGGACCCGGGTTCGATCCCTGGTAACCACATAATGATACTGAGCGTGGAGACTCACCCCAGCAGCAACCGGTACCACATACCACAGTGCTAGGCGTGGTGGCTCACGCCTGTAATCCCTGCACTCGGAAGGCAGAGGCAGGAGGATTGCTGTGATGTGAGTTTGAGGCGGAGCACAGGGCCAGCCTGAACCACAAAGCGAGACCCTGTCTCAAAAAAAAAAAAAGAAAAAAGAAAATTACTTTCTTATTTTGTCAATCTATAGACTGACTTATGGAGAAGTGTAAGAAATAAATCCCCACCTGCAACCCAAAATTCACTGTTCAGTGTGAGTTTTGATACATATAAGAAAGAATATTACTGACAGGGCAGTGTCACCTGCCTGTGGTCCCTGATATTCTTGAAGCTAAGGAAAGAGGAACAAAAATTTGAGGCTGGCATGGATGATACAGTGAGACATGCCACAAAAAATAAAATGAAAACAAAAATAAATATGACACCCCTGTAATCCCAGCACTTGGGGGGCAGAGACAGGAAGATTGCTCTGAGTTCGAGGCTGGCCAGGGCTACATAGTGAGCTCAGGGCCAGCCTGAACTACAAAGAGAGACTTTGTCTCCAAAAACAAAAAATAAAAAACAAAAACGTGACCATTGGAATAAACTACTGTGGCTGGATGGGGTTCTGTGGATGATGATGACACTAGCAAACAAGGCATATTCCTTCCTCCCTCCAGCCTTAGAGTTTCTAGTCCTCTCATTGGCAGAACCTACCAGGCAGCCAGCTTGCAATGAAGAGATGCAATTTGTGAAGTCTGCAACCCAGCATCACAAAACAGAGCTGAGAAGGGTGGACTGGACACTGGGAGGCAATGGTTTAATGCCTGGCACAGTCCACCCCTTTGGCTATCTGGCATCCATTTACACGCGTGAACTTCAGTTTAATGATAACAACTATGTATATATGTGTAATGTATGTGTATGTATATGTATATATATGTGTGTGTGTGTGTGTATTTTAATTAATTATATAATACATTATTAATATTATATTATATACATTAACTTTATGAGGTGCAGTAATCTTGTATAAGACACTCTCTTTGTTCTCAAAAAGTAGGAATATAAAACCCCAGCAATGATCTTATTTGAGTGACAGTCATGGTACCCATTTCTTGATATTGATCCCCCAGCAGAGTTACTTGTAGCTCTGTCTAAATACTCTGTAACCCAAAGGCCAAACTATAAAATTAATTACTCCCAGTAATTCTTATATAAAAGAAAAAGGTGGGGAAAAAGGAAAAATAAATTAGTTGATACATGCAGATATAAACATACACATATCTAATAAACAAGAAAAAAACTATTTCTGTTTTCATTTTTATGAGGCTATAGTTGATCTTTTTTGGGGGGATAGGTATTGATCTAGGGCCCTTGTGTTTACAAGGTAGGTGTGAAGCTAAATCCCCAGCTACTTTTTTTTTTTTTTTTTTTTTTTTTTGAGACAAGATCTCACTTTGTAGTTCAGGCTGGCCCTGAACTCACCACATAGCCCAGGCCAGCCTCCTGAGAGCCGGGATTACAGGCATGAGCCAGCACACATGGCATTGTGGTATATGGTTACCCAGGACTGAACCCGGGCCCTTGCACTTGCAAGGCAGACACCAGAACCACTGAGCTAAATCCCCAGCCCTCCCAATAACCAGTTCTTAACGGCACCATCTCATCAAGGATCTTCAGAAATTTCAGCACCAGTCAGCTGATGCTGTAGTATCAGAGCTTCATGAGGCCTCTTCTTTAAATTTCTAGAGTCATACAATCACAGCTGTACCCTTGTGCTGCCAGCCCTAGGGGTGAATGCTTCTTTTTCATGATGACTATATCCATGCTGCTACCATGTTCTCTTTCTGCTTTTCTGGCCACTGACACATTTAGCCAATTCTCTAACATTAAATTCCTTCTGTTAAAATGACTTGTAGAGGTTCTGATTTCTTGACTAGACTCTGACTGTATAGGCAGACAGCTGTAGCTTTTTATTAGAAGCTCCTTTACAGTTGAAATGTTTTTAAAAAACTCGTGTGTGTGTGTGTGTGTGTGTGTGTGTGTGTGTGTGTGTGTGTGTTTCACTGATGACAATGCAAAAGTTTGAAACTTTTACGCCTTCATCCTTTAAAAGTTCTCACAGGCTCTTATTTTGTTCCTATTTATGCAGAAACAGCAAATCCAAGCTCCTCCCAATGAGTAATACTTTACATAATCACAATATAAGATACTACAATAGATAGATGACAGATAGACAGATCCTACTAGCTTTAGTGTTCACAATATATTCTTTTTTAAATTTTTATGCATAGACTTTAATGCAAACTTAAATTCCTCAATACCCAGGTGTGATACATGATCTACCTGATTTTTCTTGTGAAAATCTTAAGTTTATATATAGATTTTTCTACATAAAATCATTATGGTTACATTTTTATAATTATTAGTATTTTTTAAATTCACATGGAATTAATTTTTATGCATAGACTTTAATACAAACTTAAACTCCTCAATACCCAGATATCACAATATATTCTATGTCTTCTCCATTAGCCTTGAAGATGTGTCTGGTTGGCCACACCATTCACAATATGTATCCTGTTGTATTATGCTATGTGTCCTGTGCTTCAGCTTCAAGAAAGTTATAGTATTGCTCATCCTGAGCCCAACTTAAATTACCATATAAATCTCTCCTATTTTATTTTCTTTTAGAGTACCTAAGTCCATTGGGCCATCCAGTCAAATAAAGCTTTCCTCCATCTCTTTTGAGTGGGTTTGTCTTTCCCGGTCCAGATGTCCTATAACAGATGGAACCCAGGGCCTCATGCACACTAGGTAAGCACTGTGCCACTGAACTATGCCCCAGCCTGGTACTTCTTCTAACCAGTCTTCCTCTGACCCTGATATAACTGCTGGAGGAGTGCGGCTAGAAAGCATTACAGGTTGTCTAGGAGGAGAGCCTCTTCTACACCGGGTCAGTCATAGATAACTTCCCAGAGGAAGTGACATCTAGCCCAACACTAAGAAAATGATTGTAACTAACCACGAAGAGGATGAGACAGTAAGCCAGGCCTCAAGGACAAATTTTAAAAATGCAAAAGGAAGAAGGCAAAGAGGCTTCATTTCATGGTCAGAGAAGAGTCAGCTTGAAGTATCAGCACAAGAGGCGAGGAAGGCTTTGGGAGGCCAGATCAGACAGGACCTTTGTCCCCAGATTCAGTGAGGAGTTGAGATATTTTCCCTGGGGGTATGGAGATCATTAAAGAAGTTTCAACAGAAGAAAGCATAATCATACTCGGTGGATCTCGGTGTCCTTGGGATGACCTTGAGTGCCACACCCCTTGCTCTCAGCTGAGTCTGATGTTCCTGAGACTGGCCCAAACTCTACATCTCCCCTGTACCTTGGCATCTCCTCTAAACATATCTGTGCTATGCCTCTGCCCCTCAGAAACCTTGTTAGGACACTAGTTAGTGTGATAAACTAATTTGCAGTGAAGTGTTAGCAAATAAAAATGGTTTGTCGGTCCTCAGGGTATTTTCATTTTAATGGAGACTCGGTTGACAAATATTTACTGAATAGTCTATTACATGCAAGAAACTATGTAAAACTCCTAGGGGAAGTCATGGCCTGACCTAAATAACTCGTGTCTAATGACAGAACTTGAGGCTCATCAGGGAAGTGTTGTAGGCAGCAGATAACCTTTCTCGGAAGGAGCCAGACAAGAACACATGTTGGTCTGTGCCGCCTCCTCTCCAGCGGAAGTGAATGTTAAACTGCCATGAGCCTGAACGGCGCTGACTCTTGCTGGAACTGTCTTTGGTGGTCTGAGGACTAACCCCTGCCTTCTTTTGGGGGATCCATAGGTCTGCCCCATAAGAGGCCAGAAGGAGAATGCAGAGGAGCTCCACTTCCTGCTCATGGTCCCCTAGGCCCTCCTCTGCCTCTGTGTCCATAACCTCTAGCCAGGCACACATGCTAAGGTCCCCGGCACCCGGTTCTGCACCAGGAGTGGAAGAGAGTATCTGAAGAAGCATGGGTGGTGAATAGCAAATGATCTGATGTAACTGAAGCTTCACTTTAGTGTGGGATGGAGTCTCCTTTGGAAAGTGGAGGCTCTTCAGCCTGGCCTGAGTCCCCTCTCCTCTTCCCTACTCTTCCCTACCCTTTTCTTTCTTCTTCTGAGTATCCAGCCCAAAATGGAGAATGACTAGCAGCAGGAAAAGATGGACAGGGATGGCCAGCTGGAGCTCCTGTCTTTCTCTCTCACCTCCTCTGTCATCTCCAGGCCTCTGTCTAACCCTTGACAAGCTTGACTGGACAGTACCACCCTCTCACCCATGGACACCCCTCACTCACCTAAATTCTGTTCCTCTCTGAGCACCACTGGAAGGACAGATCCTGAAGACAGAGGCGAAATGAGGAGCCGGGGGTCAGAAACCAGGGGAATTCCTACATAGGCCTACAAGTTCCCATTTATGACCCAGGCACCTTTATTTTCTCTAAGACTATCTCTACAACTTCCCACTCCAACATCCCTTTCCTGAGCCCATTATTCCCATCCATTAAGAAATACTGACATCTTGTGGCTACCTCTGAGATGCACAGCATGGACTGTGGCTTCCCAGAATAGAGACTACAGGTAGCAGTTCTTTAGACAAGTTTCTCAGGGATGTTTTGGGGTTTTTTTGTTTTTTGTTTTTGGTGGGGTTTTTTGGGTGGGGGGTAGGGGGTACAGTCATGCTTTGGTGCTTAAGCAGGTCCTGAACTTCTGAACTCAAATGATCCTGCTGCCTCAGCCTCTTAAGAACTAGAATTACACAAGGGACAGGAGTGCCTAGAAATGGGAGTTCCTTATTCCAGCCCACACATCCCTCGGCAATTTCCATTCCTTTCCCCATAAAGGTCCACTCTAGACTCACAGACAGCTTGAGAGTCAAGATGTGGGTTGAAGTGGCCATGTGTATCTGAGCCTTGCTAAAGATGGCTCAGACACTTTCTGGTAGCAAGGGGAGACGGGTCATGCACGATGAAGCACGCCATGGGTAATCCACAAAGCGACTCTTGAGTCGAAGCCAATTCCAGGAGCCACGCAGCCCCTGCGCCCTTGATGTCCACCAGGGAGGAGCGGGCTGCAAGGTGAACAGGCTGCGTCCCCCACGGCAGCTGCCCGTCATCCCTCTGCCAGCCCTGTCCTCACACCGACCCCAGGTGCTGACTCAGCGCCCCCAGGTGCCCGCTGTCACACGAGCAGCTGACTCTGTGTGTGTGTGTGATGTGCATGAACTCAGGCAGGGTGTGCAAAGGAAAGAGAGGACGCACACAGCTTGAGGTGCTGGCAGACATCAGCAAGTGAACCACAAAATAATCTAAATTCATTCAGTCAACAGATACTTCCAAGCACCTGCTGTGCACACAAGGTGGAGAACTACCTCCCGTGCTCAGCAGCTCCCTGCCTTCCACCTGATGGCTCCAAGCATGCTCTCCAGGCTGCGCTGAGGTTCAGTTCAGGATCTCTGTTCTGCTCTCCTCCCTCCTCCCTGTGGCTGCCAGTGCTGGCTCCCGCCTCTCCCTCCCAGAAGCCCTGCAGAGCTGTCACCTCTCCCCTCACCCCCGGAGTTGACAGAGTCCAGACAGTTCCTCAGACAGTTTAAGGGCCTTCCTAGGTGACTCTTTGAAGCTGCTTCAAAGCCTGGCAGCCTTGTGAGCAGCCACCCGGTGGTAGGAAGGCCCCATGCCCCTGGGCCACCCAGCCCCTTGAAGGGCAGCCCATCTCCGGCCATTTCACAGCAGGGTGTGGGGTCCATCCGCTGGGGGAGGAAGCGAGGCTATGAGGCTACCATCCTGGGCTAGGCAAGCATGATGGAAGAAGCTTGCTTTGCAGCCAGCAGGTACCCTCCCCAACCCCACCCTCATCCCCAGCAGCATTGCATGGCCGTAGCAGGAAGGAGGGGGTTACAGAGGCTCCACAAGGACTTCTTCTAAGTAACATTGAGCTTCAAAAGGAATCACTCAGAAGGAGCCTGGAACAGAGCCTCTCCAGGACTCGGGGCCAAGAATAGACACACTGGGATGAGGCTTATTAAGCAGCAGGTGACCCTGCAATGCCAGGAGAAGGCAGTTGTAGGAAAGCAAGACTCTGTCCTCACCCCCTACCCCTTGCCTCGGTGCTCCTGGCCAGGAAGGGGCTCTTAGGGTGTCCTCTCTCCCTGCTCCTCACACCTCCCAGCCTCCCTCCTGCATTCCCTGCAGCCTCATTTGAAGCCAGGATGCTCCTTCCCTGTTAGCAGCATCATTTAAACAGATGCCTGCAGGGCAAGCCCTAAGCCTCTCCACGCTCTACCCTGCGGCCTCTGCCTCATCCCTCACCCTTGCTCTGGAAGATCCCTGGCCATAGGGGAGAACCAAGAGGCCCCAGGCCGTGGCTCACTACTCCCGGCCCCCTTAGGAATCCACACCCTCTTCCCACCCTATGGCCTGTGACTTCAGAGCTGGGGCTGAATCTCATCAACAAGAAATCTGAAGCCATTAAAATACAATAAAAGAGAAATTAAATGTAATCACTCTGTAAATTATAACTAATTGAAACATCAATTGTAATTTTTATGATCTGCCTTCGAGTGAGTGATGCCCCAAAAGGAGAAAGGACAGTTGAATGATGGCAGAGATGTCCCGGGATGCCCTCGGCCTGCCCCCCCTGTCTGACCCAGGCACATTCCACTCTCTTCCAGGCCTGCTCCACAGTGGCTCCTGGTAAAGCCCCTCTAGGTAACCTCTTTGTACTCGGCCTGGAGTGCAGCTCTTCTCAGCACCATGTGCCTTCCTTGCAGGGCCTCAGTCTGGCTCCTGCTGCCAGTCAAGCCTGGGATGTGCTAGTTTTCCCATTTCCCACACTCCTGTGGGGATCACAGGCCCCACCCTCTGTGTAAGCCCCTTCATCAAATGCCAAGCTCTGGGCATGGCTGGAGGGAGGTGGCAACTGAAGGTCTTCAATTCTCCTCTGTGCCACACCACAGAGGGCTCTCGAAGGACTAAGGAGGCCTGGATCCTGGGCATCTTGCCACTCACCCCACTGCCTGAAGTGGGGTCATGTCTGCCCAGCCTCCCACCTCACTGGCAAGGTGGCTCAAGTCAGTGCTGCTCTGGCTACCTGGGGAGGAGCCAGTGGCCTTTCCATTTCTCATCAATACTTTTAATATTTTTGTTAAGAGCCAATTCACATGTGCAGTTCTAACACATGCAATTCTGCAGATTTCAGTATATTCCCAGGGTTCTACAGCCATCAGAACTGTCTAAGAAACTCCTCATTCTGCTCCCTCAGCCCCTGGCAATGACTGGTCCACTTTCTGTCCCTGTGGGCTCACTGGTTCTGGACATTTCATCTCAGTGGGATCCTACAAGGTGTGGCTTCTCTTGTGCAGCAGTGTTCTCAGGGTTTACCTAGATCTCTGTCTTTTTTGTGGTTAAATCATGTTCCGGCTCATGGATATACCATATTTTTTCATTCATCAGTTAACATACACTTGGATTATTGCCACTTTGGGGCTACTGTAATAACGTTGTAGTGAAAATCACTGTATAAGCTTCAGGGGAGATGTATATTTTTCATTCACTTGTGGATAAACACAACAGTGAATTGCTGGGTCATGGCATAAACGTGTTTAACTTCTATCCAAAGTGGCTATATCACTAAAACTTTTGTAAAAAGATTAAAAATATATTTTAGAAAAAATTAAACTTAAAATGACATGCAAAGCCCACTCTAATATTTGTTCCTATTACGCAGGCATGAAACTATTTGTGAAACTGCGAGGCAAGTCTCTACATGCTTCTTCTCCATTTCTGTTCCCACGGAGTTGAGGGCAAGGAATGCACAGTTCTTGGGCAGGCGCTGGCCCCAACCATACTCTGGGCAGCCAGACCTTTCACATCTTCTCCATCGCCTCCAGGCAACTTCATGTGGCTCCAAGTGCCTTCCTGACCCACTGTACGGCATTTTCCTGCCCTCTTTTATTTCAAGTGTTTGGCCCAATCACCTTCTCTAGGAAGCCCTCCTACACTCGAGAGCTGGACTCACTACTCCCTCGGGCCACCCAGTGCAAAGCTCTCTGAGGCAGGGGCTCCTCCAGGAATAAGGTGGAGCATCCGGGGAATAAGGTGGAGGTGTAATGTGAAGTCCAGCCCAGTGTATTTTTCATTATCAAAGAGGAGCCATTCGTTATGCCAGGCTTAGACCAGAGCAACAAGAAGGCATAGTCATTCTGCCAAGGGACCTACCTCTGTCACAGGGAGGTGTCTATGGCAAGGCAATGGGGATGTGAAGAGGCAAGAAGGTGACAGTACTGGGAGGCTCAGGCAATGAGTTTGCTCACTTAGGAACCAGGAACATCTCTGCAGTGCTTGGGCCGGTCACCCTCCTCGGATATCAGCGACCTTTCCTCAGGGAGGGCTGGGCCATCTCCACCCAGCAGTCTGTCCAATCCTTATGTCCTAAGCAGATGGCCTTTCTCCTGTCTCGTCCCCAAAGGCTTTTGGTTTTCATGTTGATCTTAGATTTCAATAGGCATGGCCAAGTTTTCAGTCATGGAGTCACGCTAAGGGAAGAGGGGAGTCCTGGCTACCTTCTTCAGATGGAGCCAACACTTCAGCACCTTACAGTCAACCAGAACCAGGTTCTCACATTGGTACTCTGGCTCCCAACCCAAGGAGACCTCCGTGAGTGCTGAGTGGGTGAGTGAATGGACAGAGGGTGGGAAGTGAATGAGTGAATGGAGGGAGGGAAGGATGGAAGGACAGCGCATTCATTCCCCACTGCCCTGTAACCACCGAGTTTCCTAGAAACCAAAATGTCTTGGTTTGTCAGTCTGAGAACACTCAGCCAAGGTTATCTTCCCCGTCAAAACCGGAAAAAAAGAGTGACGAGAAGTGAAGTGTCCCTGACTCTACTTGTCCCTCGGTTATAAAGCAGTGGGGTCTCCCCGGGGCTGAGACTTGTAGTTTCTGCTTAAATGCTGGCTCTAGTGGGCTCGCTGGGAAAAATGCTTTTTATTGAGTGGTAAATATCTCCCTGGTGCCAGCACAGTAATTACTTCAGTGGGAAAGTCTCTCTTTAATGTACTCCTGGCCGGCAGGTAGGGAGGGGCTCAGGACAGAGGGATTCAGTCAGGACTTCTGTGCTGAAGGGCATTTCTTAGAGAAAACTGATAAATGAAGAAAGAAAACAGCCTGGGGAACCAGGGTACTGGGCGGGGAGACCAGGGGTGTGTTTAGTGTGCGAATACTTCAGCTTTTGTCACTCAGAAAACCTTAGCTCAGTCTCTACTCTTGACACAGGCCAAGCCCTTCTGTGCCAGGCACTGCACTAGGTAAGTACTCTACAGGCACTCTCTAACAAAAATGTTTGTAACTCATAGGAGGCAGATATTATTATCTGCATCCCTTTACAAGGAGGAACTGTGGCTCAGAACTCCAGAGATAACAAAGGCTAGGCATAAAGAAGTCTCCTTCTCTGCCTGGGTGAGGTTATGGGCAAGGGCAGAAGATCCAGACCAAACCAAAAACCAGATTGGTTTCAAAGTAAACCCTCTATTAAATTCTAAAATATACCAAGCAATCAGATCTCAGGGCATCGTCTGGCAAGTCTCCACAAAGCAAACGTCACAGTGAATTAGGGAGCTTAGTCATCCCGGAATCCTTCACATCCCTTCCAGTCTCAGCTTCCTCAGAAGGAACCCATTGTCTTGACCCTTTTGTTGCATGGTAGCTTTCCCTGAGACTAGAGGAACCATAGATGCACAGAAAGGGCTGTATCCCATACCCTGTAACCTGGGCCAGACTCCACCTGGGTGAGGTAGCATCTGAGCCACACTTGATGGGCAGGTGAACAGGGTGAGGCTAGAAGTGGAGATGGAGCCATGTGGGAGCCTGGGCGGGGACAGGCCGTCACATGGGTCCACTGGTTCAAATCTTCTACCCCCACTTCTGGTTTCTGATCTTTCTGCTCAATAAAAATACATGCATTCAAGAAAGACATAGAAGAGATGGACTCTGGGAGGCTGAGGCAGGAGCGTCACAAGATGGAGCCCAGCCTTGTGACACTCCATCTCAAAATAAACAATAAAAAGCAGGGCTGGGGATGTAGTTCAGTGAAAGGGCTTTGGATTCAACCCCCAGTACTGCCAAAAAAAAAAAAAAAGAACAAGAAAAAGAAGGGGGAGGGGGAGGAAGCGAAGGAACATGACACAGATGTACAAAGAAGAAACATTAGTTCATGATTGCTCAACCTCTCCGTGATTTATAAACATTTGGGGACAGATGATGCTTTGTTATGGGCCATCCTACACCCTGTAGGACATCTGCCAGCACCCCATCCCCTCTGCAAACCTTTCCCCAAACTGAAACTCCTCCGTAGTCTCTCCTGTGGAAGGGGATAGTCTTGCCTTCACCTGGAGCTCCCAGGTTGGCTCCCAAGGGGAACTTGCCCCTTGGGGACAAGAGTGATGGGCTGAGAATCTGTCTGGCCCTCAAGGATCTGGCCTAAACTGTGCCTGGAGGTTGCTCCCAGAAGAACCTGCCTGACCCAGGCTTCCAGGAAGAAGCCAGAGGGTACCTGCAAAGGAAGGTCCCCTGAGCTGTGGCAGGCTTTGTTTCCTACTCCAGAGAGATAAGGAGGCACTGGTGCTCCAGAGACTGAGATCGGATTTCAATTAAAATGATTAGCACTGTTTATTTAGACTCCACAGCTGCATACAATCTTTGCGTTATTGTGAGTTAAAGAAATAAAGGAGGGGCTTGGGGGAGGGGAAGCAATTCAGCCCAAATTGAAAAAGTCCTCCTGTAATTACGAGATTGGAGAATATCCACCGAGGGGATCAATAAAGGGAAATCTAAGTGCCACTGTTCGCCGAGATTACAGTTCTCAATCGCTCTATCTCGGAATGTAATTTTCTTTCTCACTGTCACGTGGCTATAAAAGGTGATCCCAGCTCCACCTCCTAGCTTGAAGGACACAGGCAGTAAGGTTGGACCCAAGCAAGAAAGTCCACAGGTATCTGACCCTCTGTGTGACATGTTATGCTGGGTAAAAAGTCACTACACACTCAGTGCCTCAAACAACACACACTTCTTAGCTCACACTCTCCACAACACTAGAGGCTGCAAGGGTTTAGCCAGGTCATCTGTCCAGGTTCTCACAAGGCTACCCTCAGTGTGCTGGCTGGTCTTGCTCTCACCTGCAGCTCAGGTCCCTTTTTAAGGGGATGTGGTCATTAGTGGAATTCTTTCTGTACATCTGTGTCATTCCTAACAGCTTTCTTATTGGGGCCAGCAGAAGAGAAAGTCTCAACTTCCAGGACTTCCTTTCCAACATTTACCTCATTAGGCCAAGCCCACCCAGGATAATCTTTTGATGAACTTAGAGTTAACCTAACTGACTTCTGCAAAGTCCTTTCACCTGCTTATTAACTAGAAGCAAGTTATATATCAGTTCTAGTCTCTTTTCAGTCACTATTAAAATACCACAGACAGTACATTATAAGTAATAGAAATTCATTTGACACATAGTTTGGCAGGAGATACCACAGCTCAGCACCTGGAAAGACCCTTCCTGCTGCACTCAATGTGGTGGGAGGGTGTACGAGGGTGCACAGCAGGAGAAAAGGCCAGGGGGCCAGGGAGTTAGCCCAAGTGGCACCGCACCTACCTTGGAAGCACAAGGGCCAGAGTTCAATCCCTGGTACTGAGAGAGAGAGAGAGAGAGAGAGAGAGAGAAGGAAAGAGAGAGAGAGAGAAGGACAGAAAGAGAGAGAGAGCCAGGGCTGAACTCACCTTCTCTCAGGAGCCCACTCCCGGGCAACAGCACTGATACATTTATGCAGACAGAGCTTGTGACCTGACCCCATGACACTGCCAATTAAATGTCAATGTAGATTTGAGAAGGGATATCCGAACCATAGGATAGGAAGAGACATTTTACAAGGCCCACTACACCTCCCATCAGAGTCTTCCCAAGCTTCACCGCCCAGATTCCCAGAGCTTGGCCAGGAGGAAATGTCCCTTCCTGAGCCACCTGTACCCACAGGCCTCTCCAGGCCTGACCCCAGCAAGCCACCCAGCAGCCATCCTGAAATAATTTAGAACCTCCCCATGCCGGGGAAGAAATGAGAAGAGCAACCAAGATACAGTGCAGTCCTTTGACTCTTTGTTCAGAGCTCTTTCCTGCAAACCAAGTTTTCTCTCTCTGGTCTCCAGTCTTCACTGGGCCTGGAGCTGCAGCCAGTTGGCTGCCCTGGCCAGGCAGCCTCAGCCAGCTACCTTCCTCCTTCTCAGGATGCTGAGCACAGGCAGAGACATGCAGGAGCTTCACCAGGATCGTGAAGAGAGGAGCTCACAGTCCTCAAAAGACACATATACTTCTTTTACCATGGTGCTGCCAGGCTTTCATGGCTAAGAGAGCTGCGCCAGCCCCAGCCATCACACCCACAGGCCAACCAACAGGAGAGAGGAAAGAGACACACCCATTCCCTCCACACTACTTCTTATATCCTATTGGCCTTAAGTGAGTCACATGGCCATTCATAACTGCAAAGAATGCAGGGATATGTAGTTTTATTCTGAGTGTATGTGGGGATGGCTGATCTAACTTCCTTCTGCCCTGTCTGTAACTTAAGTTTGGGGTTTTTCTTTTGTATCTAAATTCTCTGAGTACCCTGGATATGATTCTATAGTCTTTGACTGTTTCATCAAACACAATATTTATGCGCTCTCCCTCACTCCTCTCCTTATCAATTCATCTACTCATCCATTAGCAAGTCTTTTCTGGGTCTGCCCCAGTGTTGGGCATGTGGTCAGCATTCCAAATATGGAGGACAAGACAAAGCCAAAGCCCAGTTTGCTTGCAAGACAGCAAGGAAGATTGCCAAGGAAATGTAGCATTTTAGCACTTCGTGATGTGTACATGTGCAAAGGCTGCCTTGAATATACTGAAGGCCTAACCCATATGGGGCTGGCCACGGGTTCCCAGGGAAGGTGACATGCTTTCTTGAGTCTCCAAAAACCGAACTTCAGTTGGGGAGTAGTGGCCAGGCATGGTGTGCCCTGTCCATGGTGCTGACCGCCAGTCCCTGCTCTAAAGCAAGGTCTGGCCAGTCTTTGTGCCTACTCTCTCCCGCTCTGGGCTGGCACACAAGGGTGGGTAGGTGGGACAGCAGTGGCGTGGTATTTAGCTACACATTTGATTTTCATAACGACCTTCCTGTTTCCCCTCTCTGTCTCACTTGTCAGTCTGTGGCTATTAAATTCCTCATTAGCAAATGAGCTTTGGATGAGCTCATTAAGATGAAGAATAGTCCCAGGGTGCAGCAGGCTGGGATGGGAGAGCTAGACATCTTCTTTACCTTCTTTTTTTTCCCTCCCTTCTTTATTAAAAAATTATGCACCTGGCATTCTGTGTGTCCTCATCAGGTCCACTGCCAGCCCCAAATAGACACCGTGAGGCTGGGGGCAGGAGCAGCATAGGGCCAGGCAAGGACCACAAGGCCACAAACAATGTGGCTGTTGACTCACACATATTTTCAAGGTGACCCAATCAAGGAGTGGGCTGTTGCTACTCCACACTAAAGCTCAAACTCCCATGTGTAATACTGAACACTTCCCAGTCACGTCTCAGTCCCTTCTCCGTCCTGGTGTACTGTACGCACCATGTGACCCCCGCATTGGGGCACTAGGGGAAGAGCTCTTGCTGAGGCAAAGTCAAAAGTTTTGCAAGATAATGGACCTCATGCTGAGAGGACTTCAGATGAGAACATTGACACTAGGGGCAGACATGTGCTATAGACTAAGTGGTGTTGGAAACAGTCACCAATGCTGCAAGGGAAGGCCCCTGAGAATGGCACACATATACATGTCTCCCTGTCTTTGCCAGGGCTCATCCCTCCACCCAGAAGGCCTCCCTGCCTCTCTTCTCTGCCTGCTGAAAACCCAGTCACTCTCTGAGGCCCAACGAGGAGGCCAGCCCCTCTGCAATCCCACAGAGCCTGCTTGCCTGCTTCTCTGCCTGAAACGCCTTTCTGGTCTCTTTTTTTGGAACCAGCTCATACTAGCTAAAAGGAAAGCCAAAAACATGTGGGAAGGGAGAGAAGAAGTGGGAACCCCTCCAGTGCCTGGGGTGGAATGCCCCACTGATCCCCAGAGATAAGGGGACAGTCAAGTGATGGCCGCTCTTTCTCTGGGGTCTCCTCACCTCTGATTCTGCCCACTTATCCCCATGGTGGCTTTCTCCAAGGAGTGCCCCTGCCCTACTGACTGTGTGAAGCCCCAGACCACACAGACACAAACCAGCCTCTGAAGTCTAGTTCCAGATTCAGGACTGTGCTAAGTTAGTACCATCATTTAATACCGAGATGTGGGTCTGAGAGTCCCCGGTGGGGTCACACAGCCACCGCCCCCAGCAGGAGCTGTGTGGCTGCTTCGGAGCAGGATGGAAGTCATCGCCCAGCCTGGAGGCCAAGCTCCAGGGACACGTATCTATTTCTCTTCAGCTCCATCTTCCCGCACAGAGGAGTTAGTTAATAAATACTGCAGAACAAATAAATCACCTCACACTTTGTCTCTCCTCTCAGCAGCACATGACCAGATGGGCCCTGGAGGAAGAGGTGGAAGACTTTGAGGAATTCTAAGGGGAAGCACTCCCCAAGCGGGCAGTGAGGCGTCTTTGTCCTCCAGCTCTAGCTGGGTGACATTGGCAGAGTCGTGCACCCTCTCTGTTCTTCTGAGGCCACCTCTATGAAATGGGGAGGCAACCTTGTCCAACTTGGATGAAGGAAGGGATCTTCAGTGCAGCAGCTGGCATGGCTGACACATTGTGGGCACTCGACATGCCACTGGCTTTTGCCCCGTTTAATCCTAAAGTCACAGAACTGGCAGTAGACTTTTCCCTGGATCTGATGTGACTCTGTGACCCCAGAGGTCCCTCCCAGAACTGGAGACTTCCTGAGCCATCAGCAAGAAGCCAGCTCCCACTGGCCTGGGACAGAGAGGTGATGCAGCTGGCATCCTGCCTGTCCCCCACCCCCACCTCTGCTCTCCCTGGCCCAGGCTGACTTACCAGAAACTACAGGCTGGGAAGAAGGAAGCTCCTGATGGGTTCCTGAGTGCTCCTGACAGCAGTGGGGCTGGAGCAGGTGCCACAACCACCACTCGCACCCCAGAAACTCTCTCTGAGACTCAGCCGCTTGGAATGCTGGTCAGGGTTACCTTGGCTCTGCCCCTCCCTCTCCAAAGGTCATGCCAATTCCTGGGACCCAGAGTTCTGCAGGCTGGGCAGTGTCAGAGAGGAATCGAGGCTGGGACGGCCAACACTTGGCTCCTTCCCTACCCACCGGCAGGTACATCTCCTGTGCCGAAGAATCTGCATCATGATTCACACAAATCTGTACACACAGAGAAATCAGCAGAAAGAAGAGGTGGGTGCAGAGTTGCAGGGTGCTCCCCAACCACACAGGCCTGCAAATGGGGGCAGGGATCACATCTCAGTGCGTATGCAGAGGCCAGACCTGCACATGCACATGGAGCCCTGGAGTGAGCGGCTTCCAGCACCTCACTAAGACTCACACTGTGGGATGCATTGGAGAGCTCCAGTAATTGTCTCTGAAACTTGGTTTAATTGTAGAACTTCTCCTGGGCCATGTAAAGCAAGGAAGCCAGCTCAGGCCTCTCCTTCCCAGGGGCCTAAGGCCCAGGCTCCCTGCGTCAGGACTGTGAGCTGAAGGGAAGGACCCTTGCTAGGATGGGACAGGAGATTCGGCCTGACCCTGAGGGCTTCTCTGTCTTAGGCATGAGGGAGACCATGACACACAGCTCTGCCTCCAAGAAGACCCCAGCAGCCTATTGGCTCCACAGTGGGGTGGCCAGAAAAGAGAGAGAGGAAGAGGAGAGGAAAGAGGGAAGACAGCCACCTGCCCGAGAGCTGCCCTGGCCAGAGGTCCAGCCACACAGCACAAGCTCTGTGGAGTCTGCTGACTCTGCCATGGTGGTGAGTGTCACTCTCCCTGCACTCTGGCGTCCTGCACCCACTCACACCTTCACAACCAGTCCTTTTATTAAAATTATCTTCAAGCCGCCAGAATGGATGGCCTCAGTTTCCCATCAGGAAGGCCTCAGCGTGAGGAGGAGGAGCAGCCTCATTCCCAGCCCAGTGGCCCCAGTGTGATGGCGGCTCTGGTTTTTTTCCCCCTGGGTTCTCTGTTGCCCCAACCCCTGCAGCAAAGGGCATCAAGGAGAATGAGCCGGCACTTCATATTCCTACATGCCCACCTGGGGATGGTGGGCTATTTTCTCCCCACCCCAACTGGAACGGGCTGGTCCTGGTGGGACATAGTGAGGGGTCACAACCCCTCAGGTCTCCCAATAGTGGCCAGTAGCTTGGAACAGGGCAGAGCAGCTCCAGGGTCGCCACTGTAGGGCAGCTGAAGGCAGGGATCTCCAGGGGTGGCCAGCAGGCCCGACACAAACTCAGGAGAGACAGAGAACACACAAAGCCAGATGGGCACTCAAGGACAGGGACTGAGGGCAGCCAGGCCAACCGCAGGCTGGTGGCTCCCCGTGGGGTCAGCTCTTACGGGATCAGAGTCCGACCCACATGATCAAATTCTATCCTGCACCCAGAACTCCATCTAGCTCACACCGCACCTTCCATATTGGCATCGTCCTCAGTGAGGACGCCCACACCTTCTTCCCCTTGGGAGCGGGGCAAGCCTGGGAATGACATCCAGTGACTGGCCACCTTTGGTCATGAGAGAATCCTGACCCCCTCGCCGCAGCGCCCCCTTGTGGACACCACGCGCACCAGCATGATCCGCCAGGGACCGGGTTGGGCAGAGGGGCTCACCACACGTCGGGCACCACCGCTGCTGCAAAGGGTCGCCTGGCACTCACGCTGGGCGTGCTCTCTACACCTCCTAGTGATTTATGGACTTTAATTTCCCCAGATCCCGGGTCACACCCCCTCCCTGCCCCGGCCTGTCAGGGTGTTTGTCTCCCAGCCCCCACAGACCCTCGCCTCCTCCCTGGTTTTTAATTTGCAGCATCTGTCTGCAGCTTCCGGAGGTGGGACGTCTGCAGAACTGAATGCATTACAGGCTGACAGCTCTATTGATTTTCTCTCTCATGCTGCATAATGCAAGATATATACCAGGCGAAAGGCTGGCCCCGACCCCTTACTTTGAAGGGACTGTGCCCTTTTTCTCTCTCACTCTAATGTCCCCTCACCCTGGCACCTGCTGATATATAGGAGGGGTGCCTGTCCCTTACGTCAAGATGGATTCCCCGCTGCCCCGGTATTATTCTCCCCGCTGCTGGTGGACGCAGATTCATATATCCTTTTTGAGGTAGCAGATTGGACACCAGGGAGGCAGACTGTGCAGGGAAAGGGACAGTGAGGTGGCAGGGGAGCTGAGGAGGGGTGATCTGTCAAGACCAACTGCCGGAATGGACGAGCCAGGCTGGGGCCCTGTGCGGACCCTCGCTGAGGCCTGGGCGGGAAGACGGGAGGGCGCTCGTGCTGAGCCTCCAAATGTGGCCTCGGACTCCTGGCCAGCCAACAGCCGGGGAGGCAGCTGCCAGTCTGCGCCACTGATCCTCAGGCCCTCTAGAGCTCAGGCTTCGCAGAGCCAGATACAGGGCCTGGCGCGTGGCGGAACGAACATTCTCCTCGGAAGGACCACGGCTGCGAGACCTCCGGGATTTGGCCCAGAATCCGCCTGTGTCCTAATGGCGCTCCTTCCGCTCCTTGCACCGCCTCCTGCGGGAAGACTACTCGGGCAGAGGCGACCGCTAACTGCTCGGAGAAGTGCTGGCAGCGAGCGGGGTATAGCAGTGAGCCGGACAGAGGGCGCCCTTTGCTCTCTTGGGCACCTTAAAGGTGTGCTCGGTGCGTTTTCCCTCCCGTAATTGATATTCCAAGTAGGCTTCAATCTCCCGGTGGAGACCAAGTCATTAGCAGACCCCCCCTCCCCAGGAAGGATCCCTGATTGAAAAGCCTTGTACACTTGTTACATGATTTGCTTTCCCTTTGGACCCCCATTTCACACACACTCCCTAAGTGACTATACTTCTAATCTTACTGGTTGGTCATGGTTTTGCTCATTTTGTGATTTCTCATTGGACTAATATTACCTAAGCAACTGTACTTGCAATGTTACTGGTTATCTCTAATTCTGTCCCTCCTTAAACTCACCTCACCTCTTGGCTTTGCTCCATTTAAAATCCTCTTGGGAAGTGAGGTGAGCAGGGGTTCACCCACTTTGGGTCTCCCTTCTGTCCCTCTTAAGTAGAAGCTTTCTTTCCCAATAAAGCTTTTCCTATTCTTTACCTCTGTCGTTCCTAGAATTCATTCTTCAGTTTTAGAGAGCACGAACTGACATATCAGATATCTGGCAGGTTGGAAGTCAGGCTTGCTCCCCTGTGTCATCAGCACGTGTTCCTGTGTTTGCTTTTGTTTTGAGACAGGGCCATCGCTTAATTTTTCCGTTTTGGACTTGAACTTTTGATCCTCCTGTCTCCGCCTGCATGTTTACAAACACTAGTAATAATTGCTTTGGGGAATTGGTACATGTATATCACATATCTTGATACGTTTTACTGCCCTGTTATGGTTTAGACCTAAGATGCTCGCCAAAAGTCTCAAGCTGTTGTGAATACTCCACTATAAACCTGGGTCGCTTTTGGATACATTTTTGACTGTGCATTATGGAAGCCTAACTGCGCAGCGGTCAGGAATGTGGCTGAAACTCCTCCTGCGTCCAAAGCAGCCACACCTTCGCCCCACGCGGTGCCACAGGCCCCAGGGGAGTGAGAAGCCCTTTGTACCCGGACCGGCTTGTTCAGGGCTCCCAGCTCGGTGCTCAGGACGCCCATGGGGGCCTCAACTCTTTGGGGGACAGTGGATGCTAGATTCGCCATCCTGGGTGCCTTGACCATTCCTTCCTCCGTGCAGCCTTTCCCAGGTACCAAGCTCGGGGAGGGCAGCGGGACTCTGAGCTGTGGAGGGCTTGTGAATTGTTGAACAAGTGCTTACCAAGAGGGCGTAGAGGCCGTCCTGCGGAGGCCGCGGCCCGAGCCTTCACTGCCTGAGCCCTCGCCGCAGCGCCCCCTTGCGGACCCAGAGTGAGCCGGGGCTGGTATTGACCTTGATTTTAGGGGTCTGGAGGGTCGAACCCAGGGCCTTTGCACTAAGCCATACCCCAACCCCTTTTTCAAAATTCTTCTTTGAGACAAGGACTCTTCTTTCAGGCGTGTGCCTCTGAGCCCGCCTGGCCTGAGGTATGTGTTCAATTGAAGCATCCCAGCAGCCCTGCCAGGAAGACTTAGTTTACAGTGCACAACCCCAGAGAGCGCAGCTTTACAAAAAAGGAAGCTCAGGCTCCAGGGATCAGCCATTGGTGAAGGCTGTGGCCTGGGGTAGGGGTGTCCTGAGCTGGGGCCTAGCCGAATGAACGACTCTCAGCCTCTCCCCCCTGCTGTGCACCCCCCCACACCCTGCTCGCCTTCCTTCCAACCCCACAGAACTTCACGCCATTCCCAGAAACGCCCCGCACTCTCCTGAGGACATGTCCCTTCCCTCCGTCCTGATGCACCGCCGGACGTGGCCCCTCCAGACAGCCCGCCTGGCCTGTCAGCAGCTGGGGTTACTTTGCTGAGCCGCGCGGGCTCTTGAGCGAGTTTGCTTCTGCGTTTATTACCACACAGCCACGTCCTCTTAAATCATCAGTTCAAGTGGGCAAACATCTGTCTCTCCAGGAACGCTGCCCACAGGGAGGCGCGTCCCCTCCCGCTGTCGCCATCCCGTCGGGCTGATCCTGCACCAACTCCAAACAGGCTCCGTGTTGGGCACACGAGTCCCTCCTCCACCGTGCTCCCCGCCCTCCTCCCTTCCTCCATCCATCGTCCACCTCTTCATCACCCCCAGGAGCCACACCTCGGAGTGGCAGAGCGGGCAGCGAGGGAGGAGTAGGCCAGTATTCAGAGCGGAGAAATGCCCAGGTCAGAAAACGCCCAGTGTGCTGAGGCCCTTGGTCTGGCTGACAGTGGGGTTGTTTACGGAAAACCAAGAAGTAGAAAATACAAAAAAGACAGCGCCGTCTGAAGGGACAGAGTGCTGGAGAGGAGAGGCTGAGAAGCATAGAGGGGTCCTCGAGTCAGGGCGCCCTCGATTCCCAAATCACACCTGCGTGCCTGACATTGAGCAGGAAGCTTCTGCCCAGGGTTACAGCTCAGACACATGAAAACAGCAGAAACGTGGTTTGCCTTCTTTAAACGACTCCAGTACAGTTAGCACAGTTCGTGGTCTCCGCGGGAAGGGCTGTGAGTTTACTGACTCCGTGTTGCCAGCTCCCCTGGGAGGTGCTGACCCAGGGGAAGGGAACTGGGTTCCAAGGGAAGTTCACAGCCCAGGGACTTGCCTGCTCTGTACAATAAGCACACAGCCACTACACTGGGCACTGTTATTAAATTTGGGGAAAACCAATATAATAAAAGACAGTATAATAATAATAGACATTTGAAGAGAGGTTCGAGTCATGTGGAAGTGGTGGATAAAAATAAAATCAATCATGGTGTCCACCTTAAGAGACAGTATTACACGAGAGGGGTTAACAGTCAGGGGAAAGGTTAACACTAGTGGGCAAAGGAAATCCCACCTCCCCATGCAGCCAGCCTGTGCAGAGGCCTCCTAAAAAAGTGATGGAGCTGGGGACCAGAGAGTTAGCTCAGTGGTTCCGGCGCCTGTCTTGCAAGCGCAAGGGTCAGGATTCGATTCCCCGAAGCCACATACAATATTGGGCGTGGAGACTCACGCCCAGCAGCAACTAGTACCACATACCACAATGTGGGGCACCACATACCACAGTGCCGGGGCGTGGTGGCTCACACCTGTAATCCCAGCACTCAGGCGGCAGAGGCAGGAGGATTGCTGTGATGTGAATTTGAGGCTGAGCTCAGGGCCAGCCTGAACCACCAAGCAAGACCCTGTCTCAAAAAACCTAAAAATAAACGTGATGGGGCTGGGAGGGAGTTGGGGAATGTGACCAGGAGTAGAAGTCTTAGCTTGGGCACAGAGATTCCCAGGCCAATAAAGAAACCACTTTCTGAAACACAGATCGCTATCAGGTTTGCCGACAATGCCAGCTATTGGAAGCAGTGAACTTCTTTTACTGTGCACAAATTCATGAGGGAAAGAGAAGCAGCCATTAGGAAGGTGCCACTGAGTGAACAGGAAGAAAAACAGGAAAGCCCTGGTGACCAGTAAACTGTCCTTTAAAAAGAGACAAAATCCAGGACTGGTGGAGCATGCCAGCAGTCAGGAGGCTGAGGCAGGAAGACAGGGTTACACAGAGAAACTTTTTCTTTAAAAAATTGACAATCATCAGTCAATCAAAAAGAAAACGTGAGTAACTGCTAGCAAGAGATGCTCAACGTGCTAAGGAGAGTCCCTTTCATTAAATAAATTTCTGAGTGGATCCCAATGCACAGGTCTAGTGAATCTCAACTAAAACTTAGCCAAGCTGAAGCATTGGAGGTTTTATTTATTTATTGGGCTGGGACACACTAGCCAAGTGCACTACCACTGAGCTACTTCCCTAATTCCAACTGTGGGAGGTTTTAGAGGAAGAAGGCAAATATGGTGCGTAGGGGAGAGGAATTCTGAGGAGGGAACAGAGGAGGCTGAGAAGAGGAGGAGAAGCAGGAAGGCGGGGAAGGTCAGCAACCTAAGCCACCCATTATTTGAAAAGCTGCACTACCAACCTAGACCAGAAGGGGGCAGGGCAGCTGAAATTGGAAGAGGAAACGCGTGTAGAATTCTTGACCCTTTGCAGACACCGTACGTTCCTCCTTTGGGAAGTTTTAACTGCCCGGAAACGGAAGTTTCGTTCTCTTACATTTTTCTACGGTTCTCGCGGGTGACTATTCTCTGGGGGTACGCGCGAAGAGGGGATAATCCAGGGTAATCCTTAGTCGGGTGGAGTTTATGGGCCTCGGGGTTGCATCGAGGGTGCAGGGGATGAGGAGAATGTGATAGGGATGGTTTTTCGGAAGAGAAAGGGAAAGCGGGGGTCGCAGCTGGTGCGCTACTAACATTGAGAACTCTTCTCCGCAGATCCAAATCGGCGTCCTCTGAGCTCCTCGTCGCTATGGTGAGTAGGACCGCTGCTTGCCACCGTCCTGGGGGAGGCGCGTGCCCGAGGGTTTTGGTGGGCTGCTCTGTCCCCACAAAGCGTAAGTCTCTTGAAGTTTATTCTTTGTTCTTGTTTTCCAGCCGCGAAAAATCGAGGAAATCAAGGATTTTCTGCTCACGGCCAGGCGGAAGGATGCCAAATGTAAGTGACCGTCCCGGTGGCCCTAGATGAAGGCGGGTTAGGGTGTGCGTGATGCAGTCGGTGTGCCGGAGACTAACCTGTGGTGGGACTGCCGGAGCGTCCTCTGCGTCGTCTCCGGCGAGGCCTTGGGAGCACATGACTAGCTGTCGCGGTTCCCGAAGAAAAACACGTTGGGCCATTGCGAAGGGAGCAGCGCGTTCATGTCTTTTTGCGCCCCTGGTCATGTACGCAGTGAGTTCTTCTTATCGTGAAAGTGTCATAAAAGCCAAGTTTAGCACTTCCATCCCCTTTTGGAACCTGGGTGGACTGAGTACGCTGCTGATCGCAGTGAACCTTTTTAATAGATTTTCGCTTGCGTGACAACGTCTACTGCCTGTGTATTGTATTTTTACTCTGAGCACAGGAGGGAGCTGTTATTCTTTTGTTAGCGCGTCGGAATGTTTGGAGGTGTGTGCTTATTAATTAGCAGGCAGATCTTGAATTTATGTTGTCGCTTTAACTTAGAGTTATTTTTTCTACTAAATGCCCTTTGGCTGCTTTCCACTGTCGTCATAGACTTAGCTTGAAAAGAACCAGATAACTCCTGGAAGTTTTAGTTTTGGTTGGGCATGTTAAGTTGAGCTGTAACCAAAGGGTGGTCGGCAGGGAGAGTTTCTGAATGACAGTAAGATGAATGGGGACGAGGGAAACATGATTTTGCCCCCAATACCCAAAATACCGCCATTGCCTTTGACCCCTCTGGTAGGACTCTGTGCCCTACACCTATGAGGACAGCTGCTGATGGAGCATTTTACACACATGCTATTAATTTTAGTTCCAACCTTTCAGTTTGATGCTGCCAGTTCCAGTCCCAGCTCTGCCTGTAGGTGGCTATTATTCGTAAGTTAGGGTAGATCCTTTCCTTGGTAACAAGACTGTATCTTGAGTTTCTGTCTCACAGGATTGGTGCAAAGATCAAATCATTCATTCCATGAAATATCTTCACAAGCTAAGAAATAATACAAAACCAACCAGATGAATTTGGGCTGTCTGGTTAGGATCAGGTCTCACGTTGTGGCTTTAGAAGTGGGGGCCATGGTATCCTGAGCAGAAGCCATTCAGTGGGTGTTAAGTATATCCCTTTTTCTCGTTTACAGTATTTAGGAATGGAGCCTGATTGTGTATCCTGGGCTGTCCTTAAATTCAGTCCTAGCCCATCTGTCTCCTGAGAGGTTGAGATTACAGGCATGCACCAATTAGTCCCACTAAAGAAAAACTCTTCACAAAGCACACACATGTAAACATCCTTGGCCATTTTTAAATGTCTGTGTTCCTGGCTTGGCACATTCACATCCACCAGCCAGCGCCATCCATCTCTAGAACCTTTGCAAAACCGAAACTTTTCATTAGACTCTGATGAACAACCCATCCAGGTAGCAGCCACCTTTCTGTTTTCAAAGTTGACTGTTCCTCATGTAAGTGGAACCATTGGAGGTTTCGACTGGCTTATTTCACTCAGCATGATGATGTCCTCAAAGTTCATCTGTGTTGTATTTGTCCGAATTTCCTTTCTTTGGAAGGCCAGGTATTCCACCCAGTGGATAATGTGATGTTTTGGTTTTTTAGTAATCTGTTGATGGGTTGCTTCAGTTTTGACACTTCGTGAACAAGGGGCAGGTGGTTTGTTAATGATTGTTTTTTGTGAAATTGTAAATTGAACCCAGGGCCTCTCTCAAGCTAGGCAAGTGCTCTACCACTGAGCCATGTTCCCAACCCACTTGCAAATCTATTTTCTGTCATCTCTTTCCAGTTTTGGGGTTATACACAGAAGTAGAACTGCTGCATGCTGTGATACAGTAAGGGTGAAGAAACATTCTTAAGAGATCTGTGTCCCTTTGGAAATGGTGTTCAGCTTAGCTTTCAAGAGTACAGTGGCCATTAGGGACAATGCAGTGTAGTTAATGGTAGGATACTGAAGTAGGTTAGCTTTCAAGAATATATACAGGCGTTTAGGTGCTTTAAAAATATGAGCCAGGGTAGCCAGTGGTTTGGGCAGGCTATGAGCCCTATGATGCCTCTGCTTCCTGTGAGATGTCCCATCCTTTTAGCAGTAATTGGCAGAACTGGAGGTGTGGGTTGTGGGTGTAGATCAGTCTCACACTCTTCTGTGAGAGGAGGTGTTCTGGCAGGGTACTTGGGTTGAAGCACTAGGCATCTCACTGTGTTTGTAACACTGAGTTGTTGGAAGTGCCTGAGTGGTTTCTAAGGAAGATGGAGCAAGAGATTTGACCACTGTACATAATGGGTGTCTTCCTGGGTGGACAGATGCAGATGAATTACCATTTGCACAAAACCAGACTGTTTCAAATTCTATACTGTTGAATTTGTGCACTTGGGCCTCTTGTCTGAGGTGTGATCCCAGAGTAGAATCTAGAAGCAGTAAAGAACCAGCTAACCTTAGGAGCGGCTGCACGCGTGCCGTGTCTAGTGGAGTGGGATGGATGGGTGGCCTGAAGGAGGAGCTCTGCATTATTCCGGAGTCATCTGTGCCGAAAGCAAAGCTCTGCAGAGTTCTTGGTCCCAGAAGAGCCTCCGTGCTTCAGGAGCTGCTTGGCCTCCTGTCCCTTTAAGAAGGAGTAATGATTAGGTCAGTGTAGAACATTCCACCACGTTGTCTTCAACATACTAAATAAATACCTGTGTTTGAAATATAAACTAGTTAACACTGAGGCTCTTGAGCTGGCACCAGGTTTAATTTGAAGGTAAGGGGACAGTACAAGTGGGTGGGTGGGAGCTTTGCATTCACTGGTAGTAAGTGGCTGGCCAGTTGCAGTGCCACCCTTGTGTACAAAGCTCATGAATTGTGTAGCATTTGCTGTGACACAGTTGCTAATTGTGTTCTCTCTGGCAGCCGTCAAGATAAAGAAGAACAAAGATAATGTGAAGTTTAAAGTTCGATGCAGCAGGTATCTTTACACCTTGGTCATCACAGACAAAGAAAAGGCAGAGAAACTGAAGCAGTCCCTGCCCCCGGGTGAGTGAGGCCCTTACTGTGGAGGCACTTAATATTTTGACCAGAACTTCTCTTGTGAGCAGTCTTTAGCTTAAAAGACAAATCAGGGCAGACAGCAAAACCAGTAATATGACTTAATACTGTTTCTCGTTTCCTCTAGGCCTGGCAGTAAAGGAGCTGAAATGAACCAGCCTAACTGATGTGAAGTGTATTAAAAGCTATGAAAGTCTATGAAGTGTGCGCTGTCTTTGAAGATGGGAAGAAAGTGCTGCTTAGCAGTGGTTTGGGGCTGCATTCTGGTTGCCACTTCTTGTTTTGTGAATATTGGGCTGAGATCTCAGTGTACGAATAAAGCTACTAAAAATCAACAGATGTGAGTAAGTCAGGGAGAGTAAGCAGAAGAGGCAGATTTGTGGACCAGTCTGCAGTCCTTAGACCTTGCGGGGATTTAGATAGAATGAGCCACCTCCTGGTGGAGACCAAAGGGAGGGCTGAGGACCCCGGGTGAGTAGCTGGAGGGTCAGCCTTCCCGCCTTGGGGCTCTGTGGTGGTGGTGGCAGTGGCAGCGTCGCCGCTTCACACACACTGTGGAAATATCCCTTGAATGCTGAAGTAGAACAGTTTCAGGTTGGCACATGCTGTGCCAGCCCAGTGTGGAGTAATGGGACAGGCATTTCAAGGAATAGGGGCTACTGAAGGAAGGGAGGTGGAGAGAGACTGGTTAAAGAGCAGTCTAGTCCAGTTGACATTTCAAGGAAGAACCCTCTTTCTCCACAGGTCTGAGCTAGGCCCTGCTATTCAACAGGTCAGTCAATAAACAGCCAAACCCAAGGAGTATGTAGGGACTGGCAAGGCCACTTGGTAGCTCAGTGGTTTTGAGAAATTGCTTTATCTCTGCCTGTTCCCTTGGATGGGAAATGGCCATATAGTGCCTGTCATTGGTTAACTAAGTTACGAGCTGTTCCAACCCTTAATACAGTACTAGCAAATAGCAGAGAGTAGAAGTGGCTACAGTTATGTAGGGACAGGCCACCAGGGGGCGCCATACTGCAGCAAATAATAACAGTTACCTATTAATATTGGGAAGTGACATCAAAATGCATTTTCAAGTGTAAGTGCCCAGGGCCTAGATTTATTTTCATCTCCTTTTCAAGTGACACACTGTATATTATTATATTAAGTGTGATAATTATACATTTCTGTAATAGAGTTTTTTAAAGGTGTGGGTATTGTTTACTCCAGGAGAGGGTGACACAAGGCCACTCAGTAGCTGGTGGCAAATCCAGACATGGCATCTTTGGGAGCTTTTAGGTCTTTCCCATTAAACATTAGGATTCCTGAGAGAGCGAGTTTGCCACTTTGCTTTCTTTGCCCCTGGCACATTGTCCAGAGATTCACCCCAGCTCCTAGGAGACCAGCTTTGTAAGGACTTGGGGAGAAGGCCTCCTTTTCACACCACACTTCCCGGCCTGGCTTGTGCCGGCTCATTCCCTAGATCTTGATGCGGTGGGGATGGGTGGAAGCCTGGTGTCCTGTGTCCCTGGCCTGCCTCTGGGGCAACGAGCCACAGGGAGGCAGCTGGAATGCCCACTGTCTGCTTTTGGTACTCCAGGCCGCACTCTGGTCACAGTGCCTGTGGCTGTAACCCAGAGGGGTGTCCTCGAAGTTGGCCGTTTAGTGCTGCACAAGTCCGCCAGATCTTGTGGTTGGGCCCTGCTGTCCAGAGGCCCCTGCAGCAGGTTCGAAGCCAGGGCAGAGACGACTGCCACCTGCTCCCAGGCAGATGTCCCCCACTGGGATCTGTGTGCAGGTCAAGGGCGAATCTGATCTCTCCCTAGAGGAACAACTTATAACTCACTTGTATATGGAGTGTCAGAAGGCTGGCTGCGAGGGTGAACAGCCCTACCCCCATGCCACTGTCTGGAGGAGGGAGAAGGCGTCTGCACTGAGTGGCCTCTGTCCAGCTGCACTGCACACGTGACCTGGCTGGTGCTTACCTCACCAGCCTCATGCTAAAAGTCGTCTTTTTCAGGTGAACTACACTTTAGTGAAGAGGTGTGACCACTCCTCAACCCTGACATTTCCCCACCCTACAGTTACCCAGTGTGCTCTCTGGTCGTCCACTTGCTTCATCCCCTCCCGCCCACTGAGCAGCCAGCCCTTCCATCGGGACATCCCCAACCCCTGCAAACCCCATCATTCATCAGCTTATCTTTCTGTGGTTTCCCGGAAATATCCTTGCCCTGGCTCAATGCACTTCAGTTTGTAATCACTGCGCAAGCTAAAAACCAGCCACACCTCCCTAACAGACCTACTGTTCCCCAGAACAGAGGAAAGGTACCCAAATGTGCACAGTCGTGGGAGAAACCCAAGCGAGAGGTTCCCAGGTGCCCTACCCTTCCAGCCATTCTCAGCCTCTGGCACCAGTCACTGGCTTGTGCGGCCAGGAGAGGCCCCGATGGCACGGCAGCATCCGACTCCAGGCTGAGCACCTGATGGAGCAGGTGTGTCTGTAGCCTGCCCTCTAGCAGCCACACGTGTCCATGGCTGTGTAGTCCTACCTGGAAATCCCTGAGTCCTCCCTAACTGCTCGGGTCCTCCCACCTCCCCTCACATCACAACACCCCACTGGGCTGGCTGCCCAGTGCTGTCTCCAACCAACCTATCCTGGCACGCCCTCCACCTGCATCCAGCCTGAGCGCCAGGCACGCTCACATGGAGCTGTCCGCAGTGGGAAGAGCTGAGGTTTGAGCCCCAGGGGCTCTGCTGGGGATGGCCGCCCTGCCTGCCTGGCTTTCATGCAATGCACCGTCTAACCCAGCATGTGTGGCGCCTCCCATGCGCACCAGCGTCCGCCTCCAACAAAGTGCCATGAGCAGGGGCCGAGGGCCCCCCGTCAGCTTGCTCTCTTGGTCCCCGGTGCCCGTGGATGCTCCTGGTCCCCCTAGTCTTGGCCCTCCGACAACCCAGGTCTCTTCAGGAATCGAGCCGTCTCTCAGTCCCCAGACACCTGGCCCCAACCTCAGGCGCTGGGCAGGCGGCCTTGTTAGCTGCACGGGCAGCTGGCCTGAGAGCTGGCCTCTCTCTGGATCCTCGTGGTTTCCACAGTGGACGCTCAGATGAGGGACTGGGGCTGAGTCGCCCTTTTAATCCCTGCGAGCCGCTGACTCCCCTCTCGACTGTGACTGCTACCGGCACTGCACGCTTCATAGTCTCGATTTCCTGTAAGTCACTGTAAGAAGCCCGGGGAGTTGGAGACCGAAGCCTCCTTCCAGCCTTTCTCCTCTTCTCGGGATGGAGCCGGACCTGAGAGGGCTGCGGGCCTCTCGGCGGGAGCGCGGGAGGAGTCCAAAGGCAGGGAGGGCGGGGCGGGGCCTCGGTAGGGAGGGGCGGGGCATGCTTCCAGAGGGGCGGTGTCATTCCGGCGAGCACCGCGGCCGGGGTGGCGGCGGCAGAGTCGGCCTCCGCGGGCTGGCGGGCGGTGAGCTGGCAGAGTCATGTCGGCGGCGCGCGTGGACTACATCGCACCCTGGTGGGTCTTGTGGTTGCACAGAGTCCCGCACTTCAACCTGCGCCTGCAGCGGGTGGACAGCACCTTCAGCCCCCGTGACAAGAGTTACCAGGAGGTGAGCGCGCGCCCCGCGCGCTCCTCTCAAGCCGCGGGCGCTTCCCTTCTCCGCTCTCTCCGCTTCTTTCCGGGGCGCCTGGCCCGTTCCGAGGACACTTTGGATTCGGGGACACGGAAACCCAGGTGGCAAGGGCTCTGGGAAGGGAAGAGGCGGCGGGTGGGGGCGTTCGTGTCCCGCAGCGCTGGCTCGCACGCCGCGGGGTGCCCAGGGCTCCCCGAAGTTTCTCTCCCTCCTGAATTAACTCAGACGCTCCCTGCCCGGGCCGCGTGGCCTGGCAGAAGTTTAGGCAGAAACCGACTTGCGTCTCCCGAGGCCGGCTTGGGCTCCCGGCCCCCCTCCTCCTGGCCTTGCCTTCGGGAGCTGCCAAGACCTCGGCCGGGCCCTGCTGGGAGCGGCGGGCGGGGGCGGCGGCGTGGGTGACTCCCGCGAGCGCGCGCGGGGAGTCTTGGCCGCTTGCGTTTCTGGGAAGGAAGGTGGCCTCAACTCAGCAGTCTCTCGCACCGTGTCCGGTCCACCACACCCACCCCCGTGCTGACTATCAGCCTCCTCTTTGTCCTCTGCTCAGGCCGGGCTGCTCCATCCCTGTGTCCTAGCCCACCCTCTCCCATACTTCTGGGCCTGGAAATGCTGGACTCTTGGCTTCTGATCCAGCCTTCCCTCAACCTTGGACTGCTCTCCGGGAGTGTCTTCACTCCCACCACCCTGCCAGCTCGAGCCGCAGCCTCCCCGCCCTCCTAGGGTGTGGCTGAGCCCACCCCGGAGCCCAGTTGAGTCAGTTATGACCGTTGGATCAAAGATTGAGGGAGCTGGGCAGCCCAGGAAGGGGCCCATTTGTTGGGAGCTGTGTACCAACTTGGGACTTTGGCCCGGCAGCCTCTCTCTCCAGAGTCGAGGCACTGACCTTTTGATTTCCCTGTCTTGGGCAGCGGGGTCAAACGGGGTATCATCTAGGCTGTGCCTCGAGTCACCTGCTGGCCTCTTCCCTTTTCGGGCTTCTTCCTTCAGGACCCTGAGCCGGGTAGGTTGGACCCTGCCCACGTGCCAGTGCCAGTGACCAGGAGTCTAATAATAACCCCTAGTGCCCTGGCTGCCTCCAGGCCCTGGCCCTTGGTGCAGCTCTTCGTGCTCCGGGTTTGGGTTTGCTTGGCGGGCTTTCTCCTCCTCTGTGTCCACCCTCCCTCCCCAGACCTGCCAGAGGAAGACAGTGTTCTTTGAGAATGGGCTGCCTGGGGACAGCCCCAGGGGATCTTCCGCTCCCAAAGAATGCGCAGAAAGAAGCGGATATGATTTCAGAGACAGCTGTGTTCTGGAGTGGGCTCCCCAAACCCTCCCCTGGGCCTCAATTCTATTTTCCTCTTCTCTGTTGGAGGAAATCTAAACCCCCAGCTGAGGGCAGAAGACCCCTAAGTCAGGGAGGGACAGTAAGGGCACTCCATTGCCCCTCAGGCCAGAACAACACCTGTCCTGCCAGCAGCTGTGGCTGGAGGGCTGTGAGCCTGCCCTACCCACCCCTAGTCCCAGGGACAGGTGGCAGTTCAGCTGGCAGGACCCACACACAGCGTGCACATGCATACACACACTCACACACACTCACACACACTCACAGCCCAGGGTCCTGGCCTTGACACCCTTTGTGCTGAACTCCAGAGGACGCCCCCTTGCAAAGCCACTGGTCTGACCTTGCCGCGCCCCCCCCCCCATCCTGCTGGGTGGAAGCAGAGCCTGAATGGAAGACAGAATGCAAATCTGGCATTGGGATTACTGACCACTCCTGTTTTGGTCAGTTCCCCTGTTGTCTGACCCCTCGTCTCCCTTCTCAACCTCTGCTGCAGCCAGAGTCAGGCAGCAGGTCAGCTCACAGCGGGGCCTGGGCACCTCCAGCCATCAGGTCAGTACTCAGTCTGACTTGTTGGATCCAAGTACTGAGCCAGGCCGGACGACAGTGAGAGCCTAGGCAGCATTGGCTGCAGTTCGGCAGCTTCGCCATCATATAGCCAGGTTGGGTTCCAGCTCTGTCACTGTAGGACATGAGCCAATGTCTTAACCTCTCAGAGATTTGCCTCTTCCATCTGCAAATGTTAAACGATATGTGTGACACACAACATGCTTAGTAAGGGGGTCCCACAGCCCCATGATACAAATCATTAAACGATTATTTTTGAGGTTACTTGACAAGCAAACACCCCAGAGGGGTGGGGGGCCAGAGTTACAGAACCCAGTGAAGGGAATCTGGGAAGAAAATGCAGAAGGGCTGTCAGCTCCAGCCCTGAATGTCCAAATGACGAGTGCAGGCTTGTGTGTCAGTGTGTGTGTGCACACAGGTGTGTCACAGACTGAGTGAAGATGGAAACAGGCCAGGGCAGGTCTCAGGAAAGCTGGGGCGTGGCTGCCTTATGCTCAGGGTCTGGATGGCTCAGGGGTACTAGAAGAATGGGGGGGGGGAGGTTGAGAAACAGGTTGCTTCGTGAAGTGAACACTGAGCAAGTTTTCTGGCCCAGGGCCTCCCTCAGATTCCTGGGGTCTTTGGGGACAGTGAAAGCCTCCAGTTCTTCCCATAGCTGACCTTCCATACTTCCCCTCAGTGAACCTGAGGCTGAGTTCTCAGGAAGCATCCTCGACTTCCCTGGGAGGTTGTCCTGGGGTGGGGGGTGGGGATCCCCACCTCCATCCAGTTATGCCTGGAAAAGGAAGCAGCAGACCTTCAGCCTGAGTCTCCCAGCCTTTAGCATGCCAGAAGGATTGCACATGGAGATGGTGCCATGGGTGATGCCTGGCTCCCTGTGAGCCACCATAGTCCCTTCCTGGGAAGGAGGAGACCCCAGCTGGCCGGGTGTCCTTTGGGCACTGTTGGGGACAGCAGAAGGAGCACCTGGCACAAGAGCACAGTGGTCTGAACAGGCTACATCA
>PVIR01016328.1:0-36834 GCA_004026965.1 Petromus typicus | reverse complement strand
GAATCTCCAAACTGTTCTCCACAGGGGTTGTACGAGTCTACATTCCCACCAACAGTGGAGAAGGGTTCCTTCTTCTCCACATCCTCGCCAACATTTGCTGTTGGCTGAATCTGAAATGGCAGCCATTCTGTGTGGAGTGAGATGAAATCTCAGTGTTGTTTTCATCTGCATCTCTCGAATGACTAATGATGTTGAGCATAGAATTGATTTTTTTATGCTACAAATCCTTCTTTTGTCTTGCTTTCTCTCTCTTTCAAAAGTCCCGCTTCTGATGCTAGCCTTGAACACATTCTCAACATTTTTTTAGTTTTGAAATGTATTCTTTTCTTCACTGTCTAGGTTGAATACTCTGTATTTCTTTCTTGCTTTTTTTGTTTAAAGTCATGGAGACATCCAAGTCCATAATCATGCCTCACTTATCCTGCAATGACTCCGATGACAGAGCTCCATTTCCTGTGATTATGGATGTGTGTGGAAGTGGAACAAATATGAGTTATTTTGAAGTTTTAAAGTTCTGTGAAAAAAGTTCTGTGAAGGCTGATGGCTTAACTCCTACTCTCATTATTGAGTTATTTAGCATGTTTTAGTTCTTTGTAAAATCTTCTTCACTGCCAAGGTCAGGATCAGAAACAGATTATGTACTCATAAATATTTGATGATTTATTGGTTGAATTATAAATAGGGTAGGGACATATTTTACTTGTAGTATTTACATATTAAATATATTCATAAGAATTACAAGAGGAAAATTTCTATACTGAAGTAATTGTGTCAGGAGAGAGCAGCAAATATCACCTCTTCTGTCCCATTTAAGTTTAGGGATAGGATAAAAAAAAAAACACGAACAAAAATATAGGACTTTCTGCAGCTTGAGTCGTTTCTATTTCTTTAAACTATGTATCTAAAAGTAACACATTTGAAATATTTCTTTTATGCTTTTTTATCTCACAAGACAGAATATTTTTTTTTTTTTTTTTTTGAGACAGGGTCTCGCTTTGTACTTCAGACTGGTGCTGAGCTCAGCCTCCAACTCACAACACAGCAATCCTCTTGTCTCTGCTTCCTGAGTGTTGGGATGACAGGTGTGAGCCACCATGCCCAGCACTGTGATATGTGGTACTGATTGCTGCTGGCCTGAGTCTCCACGTCCATTATTGTATGTGGTTACCAGGGAATTGAACCCGGGCCCTTGTGCTTGCAAGACAGGCGCCGGAACCACTGAACTAAATCCCCTGCCCCAAGACAGCATCTTTATATGAAAATTTATTTCTAGGTTAATAAATTCTTTTATTTCTTTTCCCTATATAAGCATAAAAACAAGAAACAAGTACTATTTTTCAAGTATATAATTTTAGTATTGTTATTCTTTGAAAGGAGCAAAAGTGGAACAAAAATCTATGACATTAAACACTTTCTCAGCAATTTTATCACTATAATTTCCTAGAGTCTCAATGTCTAACAGAAAAAAAAGAGACTATTTGCATCTTCACTTTTGTTAGTATTTTTCCTACTTGGATTTATTGATTTTCTGCCATATTTTTATTCATATATTGTGTTAGATAACCAAGAACTACCTCATATAAGGTAAAATAATCAGAATCCATACTGTCTTTTTGCATTTAGGTTTGACTCTACATGCATTTCAAAATAAGAAAATAAAGATGGTTTTATAAGCTTTATAAAATACCACTACAATGAGCAGATAATCCATGTTCAAAATTCTTCTTAAAGGTAGTCTAGTCTATATTATTGTAATATTTGATGGTAATTTTAAGCATTAATAAACACATTAAAAGGTACTATTCAGGTGGAAACATAAAAGAGATTAAATCAAAGATTAAAATATTGGTACATATATTAATAAGTATTAATATATATCTTAATGTAGAAATTTTATGTGTAGTCTATTATCTTTCTGATTAAACTGACCTTCAAACTTCATTCTTCTGCATCAAAGGTTATTTATCAATAAAGATAAATATTTTCTTTCTTGATAGTTATAATTAACAGCTGTTTCAAACTAAATTTTGTTTTGTGTATTTCTTTAATTTTTTATGAATGGATTCCATGAAGGGGTTACTTGTGGTACCAAGCTAATGTCCAAACATACAATGAATGTCTGATCTTGTATTATTGCAACAGTAACAGGTATGTTTAGCAGGTTCCAGGTGATATACTACTGCTTATTTATGAAACTTCTTCACATTCAAGGCTCGGCGTACACATGATTATAATATAGTACCAAGAACACCCAAAATGCAGCATTCAAATTGATCTTGTCTTGTAACAGAAGTCAGGGAAAGTTACTTTAGAGGTCAAAGACGTTATGAGTTCCCAGAAAAACTGAAATGTATTGAGTGATTTGAGATGAAAGTTTGAGTCCCAAACACAATGAGAATTCATGATGTTTTTAGAGAGAGTAATAACCATGAATAAAAGATTACAGAGAATTGAAGGCTGACCCAACTCTGTAACTATGAATTAAAGGAATACAATGAAGTAATATAATAAACACAGGTATGGCTATCATGGTCATTGTGAAAATAAACATAATCATATTAAGGAAGATAGGAGGAGAGAAGAGGCCAGAGCAAAGTATTTCGTACTGAGTATGTAAGGATAGGCCAAGCAGAAAAAAACTAAAGGAAAAATATTGAACAGTAAATGTTCCTAAGAGTTGCAGATTATTATTGCCATTTGAAAGAAAAAAGTTTCAGTGATTTCTTCCTCAAATAAGGCTGGCAGGGATTTCATCTCCTTTACATTCCTATTACTCTTATCATTTTAATTGAAAACTATTCCTCTCCCCTTTATTCAGTATATGGCACTAAAATCATCACCACTATAAAAGTAGTCTAAAAATAATTACACGATATAAGATTGAGAGAAAAAATAGACCTATGGGGAATATTTCACAATCTCCCTAGGCAACTGTTTTCATCTTGAAACAGAACTCCATTTACTTTCACGGAGTATGCTTTTCATTGGTAACAGTACAAAATTCATCTTCTCATGTATGATTGATTCCAATTTATAAGCCTAATGAGTTCAATGTGGAATATTCCTTGCAAAAATGAATGTTTTCTCTTCAGAAAAACAGGTAATTGTATTCAGGTAATAGTTGCATTTTGCAGGTTTCTTTTTTTCTTTGCATACCAAAAAAATAATCATCACCAAATCTTTGATTTGCACCCCGGATTTTTGTTGATAATCTGATTGGACTTGGAGTTTTCAAGTTGTAAAAGTGGTTATTTTCTAAAAGCTTCAGAACCTAGCATAATCACTTCCTGCTGAGACTTGGAGAGTAGTCCATGGGACTAGACCACAGTCTGAAGCTCTTCTAGTTCTATGACTAGTTTCCAAGTACTTGAAAATTGAGTGTCATGTTCTATTATAGAGGATCTTGATATTTTGGGG
Organism: Petromus typicus; assembly: GCA_004026965.1. Taxonomy (NCBI): domain Eukaryota; kingdom Metazoa; phylum Chordata; class Mammalia; order Rodentia; family Petromuridae; genus Petromus; species Petromus typicus. Next base: position 33,417 of record PVIR01016328.1, on the reverse strand, counting down.
GATTTATCTCTAGTTTCATGAACTATGTTTGGTTGTGACATAAGGCCCACTCTGATGACTTTATATCTCTAAATGACTATAAAAACCCAGACAGATGTCAAATGTTGACAATAAGATGAGATTGATTCAATGGTTGAATGTATTTGTTGTGCAATAACCATGTGATCCTTCTTCATGTTTTCCTAGGATATTCTTGTCAATGCTGCCTCCAAATCCAAGTTTCTAGATAAAACTCTAACAGTAATAACCTGAAGTTTTTCTTGAAAACTATGTAAGGTACTTGGTGAATTTAGTCAAGATGTAAATCAGTCCATTAATCTGGAATTTTGGTTTTGTTTCTCCTGCATGATTTTACTTTAAAAGATTCCAGTGAATAACCTGGGAAAATTTGCATTGATTAAGACAAAACAAACCATTTCATTTGATAAACAGAACAATGTTAAACCTGAAAGCAGCGACAGAACATTGATGCTACAGAATGTTGCTATAGTTAATAAGACTAGATAAAACACTGAAAATTGATTAGGCGATACACAAGTATAACATAGTATTAAGAGAACTACTTCATTGTATTAGATAACTCAAAATTAAAATAAAGCACTGCCCACTACCTTTCATATATGCTTTCTCTTGTCTTTTGAGAGTCTTTAAAAAAAAATACTTTTACATGTAAGAAAGCAGACTTTATTGCAAATCTTCTTTACTATATTTTCTAGATATCAGAAGTGCCCTATTTGTGTCTATGTGTGTGTTTATAATAGAGGGTGTGCAGAATAGCCTAGGTAAGAAAGAGAAAATTGTCCTTTAACAGTGAAAATGCCATCGAGTATTTGCAGGAAAGATCTTGGTTTGAAGGATCCAAAGGACAAACAATTGAAAGACAAATATTTCAGAAAGAATTAGAAATGTGTTTTTATTTCTAAGTTCTCTCTAAGTCAAATAAAATAAAAATAAAAACAAATGATTTGCAATTTCAATTTCTTTGGTATAATTATCCCAGCATTATAAATTTCAAGCTTTTAATGGTTTTACAGCCAAATTACAAAATTCTTAAAAGATAATTAAATCACATGAAATATATATATATTTTTATATATATATGAAAAATACCAGTATATATGTACACCAATATATATATATGTATTTATTTCTTTTTATGTATATATATATATATATATATATATATATACATATACACACACACACTCTCTCTCACACACATATTGTATGTTTCTTCACAAACCACTTAGTTTTTTTAAAAAAGGAGGGCGAGGGTTTTAGCTCAGGTGTTCAGGTGCCTGTCTTGCAAGTACAAGGGCCGGGGCGTGGATACTCACACCCACCAGCAATCAGAATCACATACCGCAGTGCTGGATGGTGGCTCACACCTGCAATCCCAGTATTTGCGAGGCAGAAGCAGAAGGATTGCTGTGAGCTCGAGGCTGAGTTAGGACCAGCCTGAACTACAAATGCAAGACCTTGTCAAAAAAAAAACAAAAACAAAAAACAAAACAAAAAACAGAGACAGAAGATGAGAATATATCCAAATTTAATTTTAAAATAAGTATTTTTTTATTAGAAATTAAAATTATATATATTATATATACATATATTATACTATGGTAACAGCATGTTTTTGAAATTTTTTCCACCTAATTTACTACAAATATGCATTATTTGACCATTTCTCTATCTACCCTGCACAACTCAGTCTTTGTAAATTTTCATTGTATTTTCTGGCTCAATTAAGCTAACTTTTTTGAAAGTATATGTGGTTTAGATGTAACATGATGCTTGTTTTTCAGTGACTGGGCTTAACTTGCTATCATGATGTTTCCCCCACACATTTATTGGCAGAAATGGCAGAATTTCATTCATTTTTTGTGTCTGAATATTAGTCAACTGTGTATTTATATTACATTTTTATTTCTTTTTATGGACACTTAAATTGTATTCATGTCTTGACTATCACCAATAATGCTGCATGAATGGATATATCTGTTTAACATATTGATTTTATCTTCTTGGGATTTATACTCAGAAACCAGATTGTTGAACAATACACATGCTCCCTTTTATTATAATCAGTTAATTTTAAAATCCTACTTTGTTTTAAATATTCTGATTTTGTCATATATGTCATTTCACTTCATTTATTCTATATAAATAAGTCTTGAAAAAAATATATGGGACCAGTCGTGCATGGAATTAAATGACACAAAAATTTGCATAAAATCTTTATAAATTAGAAAATAATACTGAAGTTTAGAAAAAATACAAAAACAATTTTTGACTGAGTCTTTATACTTTTTCTTCTATTTTATTTCCTAGAACAAAATTTAAATATTTTCTCTACAAAACTGATAAGTAGTTGAGGTATCACATATGTTAATTAGCATAAATTAATTAGTCTACATGATAAACATATCAAAACATTATATCTCATAAACACATGCAATTATTCTCATTAAATCAAATGTATTGTTTTCTGAGCTCTTTATAGATTATGGATATCAATTTTTATCAGATTAATCATTAGCTGTCTTTCCTCCTACTTTGAAGGTTGCCATAAACAATAGTCAGAAAGAGCAGTTCTGGATGTTTTCTTCATACAGATAAGGAAACTAGAATCAGTTGACCTGAATGTCAAATAGGGTTTCCCAGAGATTTAGGAGCAGTGGAGGAAAATAAGGATACAGAATGTCCTGTCTCTGATCAGTGCACTCTACACACATTGAAATTTTATAATAAACTCCAATAATATATAAAATGTGCATGTACTGTCAATCAAAAATAAAAAAATGTACAACTTTTTTTAAATGAGGAAATATATATATATATATATATATATATATATATATATATATATATATATATTTTTTTTTTTTTTTTAGGTTTTTTGAGACAGGGTCTCACTTTGTGGTTCAGGCTGGCCCTCAGCTCAGCCTCAAACTCACATCACAATCCTCCTGCCTCTGCCTCCTGAGTGCTGGGATTACAGGCGTGAGCCACCACGCCCGGCACTGTGGTATGTGGTATTGGTTGCTGCTGGGGTGAGTCTCCACGCCCAGTATTGTTATGTGGTTACCGGGGAATCGAACCCGGGCCCTTGCGCTTGCAAGACAGGCGCCGGAACCACTGAGCTAACTCCCGGCCCAAAGAGGAAATATTTTTAGAGCAATAGAATGGAAATTCTGAGGGTGTGCTTGCTTTCCAGTGTGTGTTTGGTGGACTTGCTCCGCTTGTCGATCTCCCTTCATTTGAATATAGCATGTTCATGAGAGCATCAGAACTTTTCCCACCAACCACCTAGTGTTTGAGCTCCGTTTCTTCTGTCTAGTGCTGATGATTCTGGGATGAGCACTGGAACCAACTTGAACCAAACACAATAATTTTTTATGATTTGATTTTAACTTAATGCATTTCAACTAACATGTAAATTATATTTTTTTGAAAATAGAAACTATATATTCTAGTGGGAGCATAAAAGAAAAACATTACATGAAGAAGCAGCTTGGCAACTTCTTAGCAAGTGGAGTAACACCGTCTATATGACCCAATTATCTAAATCAGATATTTAATATTCACACAAAGATATTTATACAAGTGTTTAAGGACTATTTTTATAAATTTATTGATATTTATAATGTATACAATTTCCTCATTTGAAGTACCCAAATAACCGATGTTTATCATATCCATACTTACTGTGATACTGTGACTATAATCCAAATTAGTTTTGCTAAAATATATTATACTGAAAAAAGTTTTGTGTATTTTTGAAGTCATCTTGTATTTCAAAATATTCACCAAACCATTGACTCAAGCTCTGGACAATCATTAATATACTTTCACTGTATTTTGCCATTTTGCACATTTTCTATCTATAAAATATTGTGACACATACTTTTTCTGGCTGTGTCTTGTATTTAATGTGTATTAAAAAGTTACTCATTTTATAGTCAGTGTTGATTTTGTTGGTTGAATGACATTTCATTTGGTGGATGATGACATTTTATGCATTCTTGAATTTTGAGTTATTTTGCTTATTCATAACTTTTTATTATGACTAATAATGCTATTCTGATATTCATTCATAAGTTTTCATGTGCACAAATGTCTTGATTTAGTTTGAGTACAGACTTAGGATCACACTTGCTTGACCAAGTGGTCATTATCTCTTTGAGGGAATGGGAGACTGCATAAAGAAGATGTGGTTTTTCTAAACAATGGAGTATTATTCTGCCATAAAAAATGACAAGTTTGAGTCACTCATACTCAAATAGATACACCTGCAGAACATACTCATAAGTGAAATATATAGATCATATATGAGTAAAGCCCATAACTTTTCTCTAATATGAGAAAATGACAGTATAAATGAGTTTTTAAAAAGCATGTTACATATTGTACAATAGAAAATATTCAAAGGGAAATGGGGTAGGGGTAAGAAATGAAAGGGGAAAAATTGTGATGGTAATAAAACATGGAAACAAAGCTTATGTATATAGGGGTTGGTGGTTGTAGGGTGGTAAGGGAATGGGAAAAAATAAGAATCAAGTCATGTCATATACTGGTACAAATTGTCAACGTAGAGTGTGATCATGATATGTACATAAAATGTACCTATTTCACAATAAAATATCATTTACTATAGCTTTTTTTTTTTTTTTTTTTAGGTTTTTGTAGACAGGGTCTCGCTTTGTGGTTCAGGCTGGCCCTCAGCTCAGCCTCCAACTCACATCACAGCAATCCTCCTGCCTCTGCCTCCCGAGTGCTGGGATTACAGGCGTGAGCCACCACGCCCGGCACTGTGGTATGTGGTATTGGTTGCTGCTGGGGTGAGTCTCCACACCCAGTATTGTATGTGGTTACCGGGGAATCGAACCCGGGTCCTTGCGCTTGCGAGACAGGCGCCGGAGCCACTGAGCTAACTCCCCGGCCCTTACTATAGCTTTTTAAGGTATGTACTTGTCATCTGCAGTAATCCTATTTATAATAACATACTAGAACTGCTTACTGCTATGTGACTATAACTTAATCTGTATTGATAAATTATCCCATTACTCCTTGTGCTCTTCTTAGGTTTTTTTTTTTGAAACAGGGTCTCCCTTTGTGGTTCAGGCTGGCCCTGAGCTCAGCCTCCAACTCACATCACAGCAATCCTCCTGCCTCTGCCTCCCGAGTGCTGGGATTACAGGCGTGAGCCACCACGCCCGGCACTGTGGTATGTGGTGCTGGTTGCTGCTGGGCGTGAGTCTCCACACCCAGTATTGTATGTGATTACAGGGGATCAAACCTGGGTCCTTGTGCTTGCAAGACAGGAGCCAGAACCACTGAGCTATTCCCTGGCCCCCTTGTGCTCTTCTTATCCTCACCTTTGGTAGCTACCATTCTACTCTTGAGTTATATAATAACAACCATTTTCAGATCTCATATTAAATTACCCAGTACATGCCATTCTGTGCCTCTCTGACATCACTAGCATAATAATCTCTAGTTCCCTCCCTATCATCACAGATAACAAGATTTTATTTTTTAAGGCTTAAGAGTACATTGTGCTTCTGCCTTTCATTTTTATCCAAAGGGCAATTAGGTTATTTCCATTTCTAACTTATTATAAATAATATAGTAAACATGGAAAAATAGATATTTCTTTGAAACATTGATTTCAATTTATTATAATATATAACCAGTTGTGCGATTGCTGTTTCAAAAGGTATATTTAACTTATCGAGGGATGTTTATATCGTTTTTCATAATGGTTATACGGATATATCTTTCCACAGACACCATTCATGCATTCCCTTTTCTCTTTAAATCATTTTTATACATTTTATTTCATTTATTTATAATATGAACTCCCATTTTGCTTTCCTTGTGCTAATTTCAGGATTGTTTTCTTTCTGCTTTCTGGTTCCTTGGGATACAGTGACAGGCTTTGTATGTAACTATTTGTTTTATTTGGTGTAGGTCTGAATTGCTGTAGACTTTTCTCTCAGTACTTTACTGGACTTTTGTTTTGATATTCTGTGGTGCTCTTTTCATTTGCTTCTACAGATTTTTAAATATTCTTCTTTATGTTCTCAGTGATCTACTGTGAATTATTCAAATTACCCATCACTGAGAGACAATAGCCAATACCCTATAGTTTGAAGAAGGAGATGTTTAATTTGGCTCAGTTTCTGCTCAATCTATGGCCAGCTGTCTCTGGGCGGAGCTATTATGGCGGAAGGATATGTTAGAGTACATAGCCCATGGCAGCCAGAAAGAAGAGCAGGGGAACAGTGTCAGGAAATAAAGGACCAGAGATTAAATAGCTGTAGACATCAAGGTAATATTTTCTTGACCTACCAAGGGAAATCTAGAGGTGTGCTTCATTAATCACTGGCCAGTTTCTAAGCTAATCGAGTTGACACAATTCTGCTTGACCACCAAAATATATCTCCTTAAACAATTTGTAACCTCCAAACTCAATGAGCTAATACATATTTCTACCTAACATGTTGCAAGTATTCAGTATGGATACTGGAACCGAGAAGGCAATAACTTTTTTCTCAAGGTCTTGCCAATGTCAGCGTGGCCAAATGGTTTGTTACACCCAGATCTCAATGTCCCCAAAGAACACCAGGACCTGTCTCGGAGGCAAGCACATGAGGGTTTATTCAAGCTTGCGTAGGGACTCCCAACACTGAGATGCCGAGAACTGAGAGTCCAGGGGGGTCAGGCTTTTATGGTGGGGATTGGGCGGTGGTGGAAGCTTCAAGGCATAGGGTCATTAGATAGGCTAAGATTTTGAAAAGAGTACGGGGGCCTTCAGGTATTGGCTAGCCAGGCATATCTTTGTCTCAAGGAGAATCCTCTTTATCAGGACATGAAGGGCAGCCAAAGGCCAAATACTGCAGAAACAGAAAAGGCCAATCCCCTGAGCTCATCGCACCTTTATTTGATATCAAACCTTCATGCCCATAATCCTAGCATGCAGAAAACAGAGTGGTCCCCAAACCTTCCCATCCAAAATCCTAGTGGGTATAAACAGGGTGGTTATCCACAATAATCCCTGCAATTGAAGATCCTGGGTTGAAGATCCCATAGGACAGGGAAGACATCCTTATATCCCAGTAAGTCTCAGTAAGTCCTTTTTTTAAAAAAAATTAATTTTATTGTGAGATAGGTACATTTTATATACATATCATGATCATACAAAACACTGACAATTTGTACCAGTATATGACATGACTTGGTTCTCATTTTTTCCCTGTTCCCCTAACCACCCTGTACTCCCACCCCTATATACATAAAGTTTGTTTCCATTTTTTGTTACTGTAACAACTTTTCCCCCTCATTATCCACCCCTACCCACATTTCCTTCTGAATATGTTCTATTTTACAGTATCTAACTTACATTCTAGAGCTCATTTACATTTTCAGTAAGTCTTAAGGCCAATAATCCTAGTGAAGTAGTCCTTGTAGTTTAAAATCCTGCAGGGTATGCAGATGTCTGCAATAATCCCAGTATTTGATCCTGCAGGGCAGGGCAGACATCCATAAATCCAAGTAAGTAAGTCATAAATCTGAATAAATCATCCACAGTTCCTGACATAAAGTAAGAAAGTGAGAAAGGAAAAATCCCAATATTCAATATAAACATTGTTATTACCAGAAAAACAAAAAATGCCTTTTTCTTTAAAAAAATCTTATGATTGCTCCAAATATAAGAAAAAGTTATTATCCAGAATTATCAAAAATTATTAGATATCATAAATGTTATAGTTTAGATCTAAAATATTTTCCAAAAGTCTCACATGTTTGAAAGTTGATTCAGAAGTGAATTCATCCATCTAGGAATACAGTAGCTAAATATAGAGGGGCTGTAGGATGTGACACTGAAATAAGCAGAAAATGAATATATTTACTGTCTATAAATGGCTTAAATATAAAATGTATTAATATCTCAAATGAGAAGTGATTCAAATATTATGAAATAAAAATGCTGAACAATCTGGTAAACATTGGAAGAGTCAATATTAAAAATTCTAATTTTTGGTTATTATGTAGCAGTGTAAAATTTCTGATGAAAACCACATGTATATCAGCTATGCCTGCTAAAATAATACCTGCAAAAATATGGGAAAATTATTTAGGAGGAACAAATAAAACTGAATTAAAATCTAGATCAAATTAAGAGAAGTTAACAAACGAAGAAATTCTAGAAAATTTATTTTGATTGGAACACAAATTAAAATAGTAAAAAAAAGTTTTCAAATATATCAGAAACCAAACAAAAGACATATTGACATGCAAATGATAAAAGGAATCCTTTTTGGATAAGAAATATCAGCAATTATTTATTAGGCACACTGAAGGGAAAAAATGTTAATTATCTGATCTTTTGCTGAAAGTTTGCTGACCTTAACTTTCAATCTTTAGGAGAAAAGTACAGAAATATATGACAGAGTAAAGAAGAACTTCCTTGTTTCAACTTTAAAAGCATTTTTAAGGGTGAAAATTTGCTATGAGTTAATTGCTTACTCATATTTATAGCTGATGTTGTACAAAAATGATGTAGCATAAAATTTACTAAAAATTTAAAACTTCTATTTTCCTTGAATGATGTCGAGTAACTAATTCAACACAAGTATATGCTCAAATAGTTTCTGTCACCTCAAGATAGACACTATATAAGAAATGGGTATTAAAATGAAAGCTTTTCAGGAATGAGAGTTCTTATTTCCACGAAGTGTCACACTCTTTCCTGATTCCCTCCTTCTTCAGGGGCTCTTTGCTCTGCTTCATTCTCTGTCACAAAATTGTTCTATATCTGGGAGCCCTCCATGCCTTATTCAGACTCAAGAGATCTCTCTGAACTTACTCAATTCATCCAGTCAATCTAGCCACAACTGCTACTATGTCCTTTTAAAATCAAGAACGTTTATTATCATACTTGTAGATTATGACTGAAGATTATTTTCATAGGAAAAGCTCAAATCAACCACATGATTATAACTTTGTTACTTGTTCTAAGTGTACTGACCGAGATCCTTCAAAATCACTTAGATGCATGAGAACTACATAAGAAACAAGAAATTCTGTGAAGTGAGTTAATTAAACAGAATAAGTTGCATCAATAGAAGGATGGCCTGACTAAGAACCAAGGTACTGCTCCTTCTATGTTAGGACTGGAAAATTTTAGTTCTGCTATAGAGACTTGCTAAAAGTTTCTTTCATTAACCATGATCAGTTTAGAAAGTAAAAAGCATGAGTATTCTAGTCATGATAGCTGCTCAAGAATTCTTACCCAGCAAAGATAAGGGAAGCAAATGGTGAACAGATGAGAGCTGAGTTAGCTACATTGGTATTCAGTGCCAAAATCTAATTAGAGAAGCAAGGAGAATTTCATGAGGGTGGAGAGAGAGAGAGAGAGAGAGAGAGAGAGAGAGAGAGGGAGTAAAACTAGGGCACTGAGTTCCTAATTAGCTGATTTGGGACATAGAACAGGTCTCCATTATAGACTAGGAAAATTGGTTGTTTGGATAACTCTTCTGAGTTATTTATTATCTCCATATGCTTGACTCTGAGTTTAATGACAGGATCAAGAACAAGGATATAAGTACCTCTTGCAAATGGAATAGATGAGAGAATAAAAATTGACTTGGCATTGAGAGTGAAGTAACCGACATTTCAACTAAAGTTATCCAGAAGGTTGTGGGGCTGATTTGCTGATATGCATAGAGATGAATTATGGAAACTTACACTATGAATCAGGAGAGAGATTTCAGTTTGGCATGCTTTGCAAAGCAGCCAAGTGGTATCTAAAAGGCAGGATACATAATTCATTAGAGAGCTCCGAAAGGTGAGCCACTGGCATAAAATATGTCTGCTCCTTCAGCAACCTAAGGAACTAATAAGGGTACTTGAGGGGGAAAGGGAAAAAGATGAGGCTGACAGGAAATACTGACATTTGTAGAATTTAAAAATGTACTTAACTATTTGCATTTATAAGATGTATACTGGTTTTCTGTTGTTTTTACATTTTTAGAGCATTTCTGAATATTCCTATAGGTGGGGACATACCTCTGCAGGAGGTTATGTGATCTTTCTGAGTGATGAATAAACACATAAAGGAAAAATGATGTCACTTTCTACCAGAATATAGAATCTAAGTAGCTATACAACCAACAGTTCAGTGGGAAGAATGCTTGAGGTGAAGATTCAACTTTCTTGGTTCTTGTGTTTTCAAATTCCATAGCAAAGAATAATTCATCTTTTACCTATAAATTAGAAACTTAACAGATTGAAAAGGTTTTGGCCACTCAGCAGTAGCATGAGAAGTGTATACATAATAGTGAGACTCATTTGTATCAAAGATAAAACAAAACTATTTGGTATGCCATCAACAATTCTTGGCTTTATGATATAATTTCATAAGTAGGACTTGTAGAAATCCAGTCCACCATAATCAATACATTTGTCAGAGTGTAAAGTATATGCCTTATAGAGAAAAGCAAGAATAATATATACAACAGAAATAATGCACATCATAAATTAAGAAAAAGAATTGCTGATAAATACATACACATAATAGATTTCAATTCTTTTTTTTTTTTTTTTTTTTTTTTTTTTTTTTTTTTTTTTTTTTTTTTTTTAGACAGGGTCTCACTTTGTAGTTCAGGATGGCCCTGAGCTCAGCCTCAAACTCACATCTCAGCAATCCTCCTGCCTCTGCCTCCCGAGTGCTGGGATTACAGGCGTGAGCCACCATGCCCGGCACTGTGGTACGTGGTACTGATTGCTGCTGAGCATGAGTCTCCACACCCAGTATTGTATGTGGTTTCTGGGGATCGAACACGGATCCCTGCACTTTCAAGACAGGCGCTGGAACCACTTAGCTAAATCCCCGGCCCCAGATCTCAATTCTTTTTCTCCTTTCTCTACATCTTCTTTTCTACCAAATCTGATTTATTTGTTTTATTAGTTTTTATAAAGTTAATTATCATACATACAGATATCATCCAGACCAATAGGTCAAAAAGCATATAAAACACATAAAATATTTGTACTAAATACAGGTACATTCTTAGATACACTGTCCATGCTGGTTTGCCAAAACTTCCTTCTCTCTCTTTTCTCCTTAGCTCCATCCTTTATTTTGCATTGTATTTATACACTGAATTTAAAGTAAGCCTCATTCTAACAGGCTACATAGAATCATTGCAGATTCCTGTGGTGTGACTAAAATATTCTGTGGCTCTTTAAATGATGAAATTGTTCTTGTCAATAAAATTGACTAATTGATCAATGAATTCTTCTACGTATACAACTGTTCATAGCTAAACCAAAGCTATTATTCTTCAAGCAATTTGAGCAAAACATTTCCTCTGAGACTTCTGGTTCAGATTGGCGATACTGAATGGCCTCATCATAGCTTGTGAGAAGCATATCCCACTGTGATGTTTGATTTCACTTGTTTTGCCTTGAAACTGAAAATCAAGTTTTCCAAGGACATTAGCTGCAACTTCAAGCATTTTATAAACCATCAGAGATAGATTTCCAGAAAGTAGGTAGTATTATCAATAAAATGATTTTTAAAATCATGGATTTAAATGCAAGAAGTACAGAAGTACTAGATCAAAACAACTGGCATAATTAGATGGAAAATGTCCTTTCTTAATTAACTTCTTTCTCTTTATTTGTAATATTTTATGGTAGAGGTGAGAGCAAAGTACTATGCAGGAATTTGACATTACACAATTGATTTCATTGGACAGAAAAAGTATTCAAGAACTTTTCAGAAGCAATCACTGTATGGCTGTATTTGTACTACAGCCAAAAGTTTTTTAGAGCTGAATTCTGCTGAATAAAGGCAAACTTTTTCACATTATGAAAAACATTTGAAAATAAGCTTGTTTCTGTTCATCCTAATGAACATAATCATTCCCATTCTGCTGGTAGTGAATCTGTTTGGGAAAGCTCAGATGTAAGTTCACATCTCCTGTAAAACTCTAAGATGGATCAGAGCTGTGTAGCTGATAGCAGTTTAAAGATGATACAGTAATACAGTGTCTGATTCCAGCCACCATTTGATCAATGAAACTTCTACAACTTTACAAGTATATAGACACGATTAGATTGTGTTAGTTAAAATAATCTATAAAGCAGAAAAATTAATATAACTGCATATTCAAAAATAATAAATGAACATGATTTTATCTTTATTTTCTCCATAGGGCAAAAATAAATTTAATAATATTTGCTAAGTATTTTGATTCTTATTTTTTTCAATCCCATATCCTCTCTTTAGCTGCACCTCCCTTTTACATAGCTATTTCCATTCTTTCCTTTTTTTAAAAAAGCAATAACAGGTGATATACTAGTAGAATTAAAGTCAGCTGTGGCTCAACATGAAATTTTGAGTTTTGTTGATTTAGTTATTAGACTAGACCTAGAAGAGGCTTTAACTTAGCATTAGTTTAACTCTATTAATAAGGCATAAACTTTCTTGGTATTTGCTAAATATTCCATGCTTTTAATGATATCCGATCTCTCTGGCTAGTCTCAGAACTGAAACATTTTCATCATTGTGACAAATATGCTAATTCTGAAGTTTGCAAATTCTCAGTATTTATGATGTTTTAGTTTTATGAATGTACAGTTTACTTAAAATCTCAATGTACTAGGCAAACTGCTTGAAGACTTACAAAAATTTTTTTTCCCATCAATTTATTTTTAATTGATTTTATTGGTATATTTTATACATACAATATGATCGTATTCAACATTGAGAACTTGTACCAGTACATGATATATCATGATTCTCATTTTTCCCCTTTCTCCTGCCCTGACTACAACTCCCACCTTCTATACACATAAGCTTGTTTCCTTTTTTCCCTATCAAATTTTTTATTTCCTTTCCTTTCTTTCCCTTACCTACCCTTTCCCTTTTCCTTTTGCCACCATTTCAATCCATTATGCTCTTAACTCTGCCCTGCTCTAGAGGAATAACTTCCAAGATGCAGCACTCTTTTTGACCTGTCCCAAACAGTCTGTTCATGACATAATAGACTCAATAACTCTATCAAAATCAAGGCAGATTCCATCACTCTCCCATTTCTTAACTCTCTTCTAGTTTGTCACCATAGGGGATGTAAAGAAAAGTCTGTTTGAACAATCTACATTATTTTGTTTTGGAGTGTATCTTGAAATTTTTTATTATCATTTCCTGATTATTCAATCTGTTGCATTCCACTCTGGCATTTAAAAAATGTTTTCACCTCGTGTCAGTTATATTTACCAACCTAACCGCCTTGTTCTTATTTTGTTTTCCTGAAAGATAGGAGTCAATGATGTGCAGATAAGCCTGGAATTATCTACTTCAATTAGGTATTGAAACAAATGTCATAAATATAATTAATTTTTTCAAAACAACTTTGTAAACACATTAATTAATGCAACTTGTTCTATACCTTGTTTTTATATTCCTTGGATCTGAATTATTTTCTTATAGAGAATTTAATAGTTATGATTTGTATGTTACCAATACAATGGATGTATAATAAGGTAATTATTTTTCTGTGCAGCATTTAGTAGTAAAATTTGTATATTTTCTCTTTGATGTCAAATTCTCTGATGAATATAGGTAATTTTGAAATCACTCTATGTCTATGCTTCATTTTTTAATTGGATGAACATGAGATTTGACTTGGAAATAATAAGGACCCCATTAAAATTGGCTGAGCAAGTGGCTACATATGAATAGACTGATGATCAAAAATATTATGACCACTTCACTGAGAAGTGTGAAGTTTGATTCCAAAATCAGAGCCACATGTTGTAGGCACCATATAATCTCCCTATGTACACTTCTGTTCATTCTTGTCATTTTATACGCATGTCCTTATGTATAAAAAGTATGTATATTACCTGTGTGTGTGCCATAATGTTAAAGATATTCCTATCTTCAGTTTTGCCTCATTAGGGAGTATGATAGTTTAAGTTTATCTCATTGTTAGGTCGATTGCTGACTTTCATTTTTATTTTGTAATATTCACAAAAACTTTTCACTAACTACTCTTGTTTAACTATTTTCGGTCACAGATAAGGAAAATGTTCAGCTTATTCTCTTAGGATCATACATCTCCCTTGGAATGTTATTAGCCTACTGCACAGTGATTCTGCCTGACATACAGGAAAGATTTAAACGATTGAATTTGATGTAATAAATAACAATGGAAAATTAATATTTAATATGTGAGTTGGGAAATAACCACATCTGTGAAGCTGATTAACTTATTTAACCTCTGAAATTTTTTCTTCTTTGTAACTGTCATTACACTAGTTGTAATATTAACATTTTATGCATCCTCTTTTTCACTTATGTATTAACTAGATATTGCTCTATTATTTCTCACAATTAGCTTCAGTATATTATTTCCATTGTACACATGAGTAACCTTGGGCTTGGTGAGATTTTTTTTTTAATCTTATGACTCACTCATAGTTCTGACTGTCCCTACTGCTTTTTAATAGTAATCATGACTGCAATTTTGATTCTTAAAGTTTAGTCTCCTGGTCCATAAATTATTGGCATTGTGATATTGGTTTTCTCCTCTATGAAGTTTTCAATATTAGAAAGAAACTATCATGGCTTTTATTTTGATACCTTCTTCACACAAATTCTTGCTTGGTATTGACACCTTGGAAAATTCCCATACATCGAGGCTAAGTTCCTCTGATCCTATGTTTTCACTGTAAAGGAGCAAAGAGTGATTTGAAATAATCATTCCTTTCTATGGATTTCAGTTTCTCCATTTAAATAATTCTTGATGGAAGATAGAGTAGTTAAAGTTGATGATTATCATGCATCTGTCTTGAAAAAATTCTACAATGACAGAAATGCTGTGGAAAAGTTCCATTTACCCAATCATTTTTATTGAATGCCAACTCTGTATAAAGCGCAGTAACTGGCACATCAAAAATGCAGGTGGTCTGACACTAGTCACCAAAGGGCATAATGGTTTTCCATTCCTGGAATAAAGTTTTCTAGGAAAATAATCCTCTAAATACTGTCATTCCTTTTTTCTTATATCCTTGTCAGCATATAATTTCTTAAAGTTTAGATTAAAATATCCCTTTATTAAATTGATCAGAGGGATATTTTTCTTGCTTTAAAAATATTGTACTTTCATTCCTGGGAGATAAATGATTGAACTGAGCAAATATCCTTCTATTCTGTGAGCTGGAAATTCCTCCTGTAAACTAGTCAAATATTTCATGAACTGTAGAAGGGAAAGTATTTGGCTCTGGGAAGCTGTGAAGAAACCAGTTTCAAATGATATCTCTTCCTAATCAACACTCCTCAACCACTGAGCTTCCTCTTACTTTCTGTCAAGTTTCCTCTGTTTTTGTTACACTTGTAATAAAGACAGAAAAGAGATGGTACCTAAAGCTAAATTTACAGAACATAAGTATAAGACAGTGAACAACTAATAGATTTGAAAGACAAGTGTCTTACTGGTTCCCTTTTTTCTCTGCCTCCCATCCCCCATAACAACTTTCCATAAACTGTAGTCATCTTTTCTCCTCATCTCTCGCTATGGAGCTGCTGTTTCTAAGAAGGTGAAATTGTCCTTTCTCAGCTCCGTGACTTGGTCATGTGAAGGGTACTGGCCAGTGATATTGATGTACTGACCAGTAGGGTGTTATTTGCGTGTGTGTTGGTATCTTTGTGGTTGTTTGTGGACTGGTATCTTGACTTGGAGTGAGAGGGTGAGGCACAGAGTCAGGACACACACACACAGGGGATGATTTCAGAGAATCACTTCCTTTTTTATTGAGCAGGAGCGTAGCTTGGATTCAGGTAGTTGGGGGTGGGCATAAGACAAAAACCTTACGGGTAACCCACGTCTATTGGCTGAGACCTGGAGAGTCAGGACAGGGGGGTGATGTTCAGCTGACCCAAGCTAGCCACTCAGGGTGCTCAGTGCACACGGCCGCCATCGTGTGCAATGCCCTAGAGTCATCCTACAGTGAGCTACTGGGCTGTGGTGCAGCTCAACCTGTTTAGCCAGACTTCAACATCACCTACATGCTTGACTTTATTCCAAATTATGCTTTTTTAAAAAATTTAAATCTTTATTGGTACATTATAAATACACATCATCATCGCATTCAACACTGAGAGTTTGTACCAGAATACGACATGACTTGATCCTCATTTTAATAGGATACAAAGCAAAGAAGGATAAGTATATTTATTTCTTCTTTTCACTCCACCATACATCAAAAGATTTTGACAAAAAATAGGAGTACACTATGCTTAACAGCAGCTCAGCACAGAGTGGCCTGAGTTCCAACTCTAGAATTTTCATTGGGGTCCAGGAAGACTTACTTGTTTGAACATCAACCCTGGCTAACTTAGCATTACACAAAGTATTCCTTCACAGACTTTACAGGAAATGTCTTGAATTCCTGTTTTACACTAAAAAGATGTACAGTGGAAAGTTAAACTGTTTTTACTCACAAATGACAGACTGACATGCATGGCAAAGGTAAGGCTTCCACAAATAACATTTATGTATTTCCAGGTACTAACAAAGCACAAAATAAGGTCAACATGCCAAACAGCTTTATATTTCTAAATGTTTATGATGAACAATGAAAAAATACAATTAAGGCAATTTAATTTATGTAGCATAGTATTAATAGTAATATATTTTTCAAAAATGTAGACATATCCACTTAAAATAATGAAACATTACAAACATAAAAATCATCTAAATAAGGATGATGCATAAAATGTATTTATGCTAAAATAGAATATTATTTTCATTAACCTATAGATAAAATTGTACCTGCAGTAAAATTTTATCAGGTGCTTTAATTTATGTAGAACTCAATAAACCAATTCTCAAAGGTTACACTAGCACACAACATCCCCAAAATACCAATGTACTTTTGAAACTTGAAAATTGGAGGACTCAGAATATCTGTTTTCACAATTAATTATTAATATACACTAACTGAGCAATATACATTAACTGAGCAAATGTAATGTTGCTAGACTCCATATAAAAACTATAGCATTATGGTAAATTACTTCCTGTCAAAAGGGTCAAAAGAATTAAGAAAAAGAAAGGAAAGTTATTTCAATAGTTGATGTTAAAAATGGACAGCCAAATGAAACAAAGAAATAACTGAAAGACCAAAAACAAAAACAACAGCAAAAAAACTACTTACACTGTACAAGAAAGATTTAAAATTTGTCCTATTATTTCTTTAAGGACAAGAGTTATAATTTGAGAATCTATGGAAAAATAATGCACATTTTGGTGGCTTATGTTTCTGAAAGATTTTTTTATTTTTAGAGATAAGATCTCTCTTTGTAGTTCAGGCTGGCCTAGGACTCACTATGTAGCCCAGGCCAGCCTCTAACTCACAGCAATCCTCCTGCCTCCACCTCCTGAGTGCCAGGATTACCTAGCACTGCGGTGTGTGATTACTGGGGATTGAACTTGTGACTTTGTGCTTGCCACATTTTTTTTTCTTTTACCTAGTATCTATTTCATGGATATACAATGCATATTTATAATTAATGCCTTTTTTCTAATAACTCCATGTATTTTTTCTCTAAGTTGTTTATCATTTCAAGATCTTGATGTGATCTTATGAACTTCTCTGTGCTCAGTTAAACTTTGTAGTTTTTCATTACTGGTATAAAGTTTTTAAAATATTCATATACAGTAAATTGAACTATGTTTTTCCAAATTTGTATATTGAAGCCCTACTTTCCAGTGATCTAAAAGTACTCACTTAACAGAAAAGACTTTTTCCCTTGAAGTGATATAAGGAGAAATTGACCAGCTTCCAATTAAGAAGAGAGCTCTCACCAGAAACCAGTCTTGCTGTATGACCGAGATACAGAGTAAGAGAAAACAAATTTCTATTGTTTATGCTAATTAGCCTATTATGTTAACCAATGTTGCCAAGATGTCCCACAATAATTGTGGAAATGTCTTTTAAAATAAACTTTCATGCATTTTAAAACATTTGCTTGTGCATTTCAAAGGTATGTTATTCAAGGAATGCATAAATATAATTGTTATATATCCAAATCCCTTAAATGTATTTCTTTAATCATTCCATTTTTCAGTAATACAATTTAGTATTTAACTAATGTATATATTATCATCAATATATATCATATAAAATATATTATAATACACATTATAGTCATATATATAAAATCATCATCTCACACTCCCTCTGATTATTGTGTGCACCCAATAAATAGTGGCTGGATCCAAAGGTGTTTGTTTCTGTCTGCTCCGGTATTGACTTCCCAATCCTATCTACTCTGAAAGTACCTCTCTTTGTTTCTTTCTTTTTTCTCTAGGCAGATTGAGGGATAACTGACTTCCAGTGAAGCAATAGATTTGTGGGTGACATTTTGGAGATCAAGCTTTAGCTTTTGTTATTTAATTTCTAATTTTTCTGTTGTGAGTTATTGTTTTATTCATTGTTAACTTCTACATGATAAGCACAGTTATATTAACTCTTTTGCTATTCCTTTCTTCAGATTTGTATATGTGTATATTCCAAATCCAGTATCTAGTACTAGCTCATGAATAACTATCTCTTTCTTCTGGTTTTCATATGAAAGAATATTAGCTATTAATCTCAGTATTATAGTTTTATTTAATTTAAGCTGGTAATTTAATTTGCTTTGTTCCAACTAAGCAATATTTAATTAGTAACTAAATATTGTTAATATATAACAATATTTAATCAATAACTAATCAACATTTAATTTAATATTAATTAATATTTAATCATATTTCTATCTTAAAAGTGTATTTAAATTCTACTACTAGAATTCATATAGTATAATTTTACATTTGGAAATTTGTTTTAAATTAACCTTTCTGTGAATGTTATCAACTGTATAGAAGAGTGAAATGTGTACGAACTCCACAGAAGATATGTAAATTCACAAAAAACATTAAGTAAAAAAGAGATCAGAGCATGGATGCAGGGGTGAGAGAGATGACAAAAAGGGGATGAAAAAGGAATTATGGAAGGTAGTTATGCTCAGCACTATACCACCAATGCAAATGAAAAAAAGAACAATGATGTATTATGTATGTGTATCAACTTTCCGTAAATAATGCAAACATTATGTACTATACACATGCACTGATAAAATAAAAAAAAACACTATGCTATTTTTAGCAGCATATGTGTGTATACAGTAAATTTGATGAAAAAATATTTTAGGATTAAGACTTGTTGGTTTATCATTTTAAATATTATTTAAAATAATACATTCAGGTAATCTAAATATTTAGCTTTTGTCAATGCCAATGAAATTTAAATTTTTATAGGAAATCCTTTTTGAAGGCAGTCAATTTTTAAATGTCTTGGATCTATTTTTTAAAATTACAATATCAACTTAGTTTTCTTTACTTAAAGAGAGGTAAACAAAGAAATTTTCTGTACATTGGCTTAGAATAGCTTGAATTTTAAGAAATTTCATGTTCATACTTTCTTTACCAGTATGCTTGCATAGCAACCTGATTCTAATATACATATTTAAAGTCAGTAAAATAAACATAAATCAGTTAGTTTTTTCATATGTTAAGATCAATATTTTCCTCTGAATTTAGCAAAGAGCAATATAGTGATATTAAATCATCTGAGATCTAGTGTATAATTTGTCTCCATGTACACAAACTAGAAACATTTCTTAGTTACTTTTGTTGCTGAAAAAACACCAATCTGACTCCCAAAGTTGAGGGAGGAAAGGTTTCTCTTGGTTCACTGTTTGTGGATCTCTCAGTCATGACTGTCTGGCTCGGAGGCAGCATGGCACAGCAGAGAAGAAACAGGACGTAGCACAAAGAAGGCGGAAGGTAGAAAACTACTTTTCTGTGTTCTCTCCAGACTACCCAGTTAGAGTAGGTGCCGAACCAATCCAGGGACTAATTTGATAATCTCACATGCCCTTACTTCCAGAATCACAAACTTCAGATCCAGCCACAACTAAAATTGCCCCATCTATGACCGTATGAGGCTTTGGGGAAAGTGGGGAGATATCAAGACACAAGCCATTATAGAAAAACATTTTATAGAAATTGCATTAGGATTCATCGAAATTTGAAGAAACATTTTAATTCAATATTTAAAATATTTTGATATCTTCCAAAATAACATAATTATATAAAATTATATAGAATTACATAAAATTTCTTGCATGAAGCTTTCCCAAGGTATCTGAGATATGTAACAATCTTAGAATATATTTATTAATGTATACCCTCTCAGTTCTCATTATTATATCATATTATACATTTATAGTATATTATATTATATACATTTTCTAATGCTTTTTTCTTTCATTTTGATAGCGTGTCCTATTGTAAATAGTTGGGAAGACATTTATAATTTGGAATACATGGAGAAAAGACTGATTTTTTGGATTTAATATTTGTTAGGTCTCTGGTTTTCTTTTATAGAACTCTCCATGGCACTATTTGCTTGGCAAGATACAAAATCATTAAATGTATTTTTTTATTCTGAGAACCAAAACAATCGCATCTTTGATCTTTTGCTATAATCACCCTGAGCCAAATTTACTTTCTTATCTCACTGCTAAACAATATTGAAATCAGCCAAAAATGAATTAGCTGCTGCCTTTCAAGACTATTGGAATGTGAGACTGTGAAGCAACTATAATGGCTGTGTGTCAAAATTGAAAATGTCTATGAGATATTGGGATACTCTGCAATCCAGCCAGGTTGACACAAATGTAACAATCACAGGCTGTTTCTGGTTGCATGCTGGAGAACATCTCTGTCTTCTACCAGTTGTTCACCATTAAAGTTTCATTCTTCAGTTGTGACAACTGATGGACATTCTGCTTTACACAGCTTTCTGTTGACTTGTCTGGCATATCTAGGCCTCAAGTTTTCCATGAAGTTTCCTCAGGGCATAGTATACATTCTCTCTCAGGTCTAGTGCTGATCCCATGTGATCGACCAGGAGAAGTGCCATAATTCTTACTTCTGTTCAGCTTCTGGTGACACAGCCACTTCCCAATGTCTCTCTGCACATTTCCAGTGACTGAATATATGAGCATTATATTGTACTAATGCTCATTAGTACAATCAACTTGGAGAATGAAAATGTAAGAAGTTAAAGGACTGTGTCTCCCTGTGCAGTTGTAAATCATTTCACCTGATTCGAGGAGAAAGGCTACTTCTTGGTTCTAATAATAATGCCTAATAACCTGAGCTCCGGTACTGTTGCAAGTTTGTCATGATATTGTTAGGCTGTGTGTCCAGAACAGTCGCCAGGCAGAATTGCCCTGCGTTCAGCCTGCTGGATCAGGAAACTTCTCAAACCACACTTTGTCTCTCAGAAAGATTAGGTGACTCTGAAACTCATGAGAGACCTTCCCTGGACTGTTCTCTCCACTTTGTGCCACACGGTCAAGTTCAACAGTCCGTCTTCCCAGCTGTGCGCACAGTTCAGCTGAGCCTCCGAGCAGAATGGCCACGTGCCAGAGCAACGCATTGGAAATGACCACGCGACAAAGTCCTGTTTGGCTGAGAACAGCTCCTGTTTTGCACCAACTAAATGAACCACTTACTGAAACTCCCAGAATTCTTGTTAAAAACTTGCTTAAAACCATCATCTTACTGTTATCATAAACTCTACCAAATGTCAAGTGTATTTACACACATCACAGACCCTTAAAATCATGAAAACTAAGCCCTAAAATCTCATAACTATATTCACCAAAACTATATTCCCTTTTCTGCAGAAAAATTTAAAAACTAAGATTTAACTGTATAATATTCAGAGGAAATATACAGCCAAAATCTTTCAATATTACCCTAAAAATCTAAAGTACTCAGAATAAGTATGCAAATGGAGTAAACAATTTACCCTAGAAGTTAAATGTGATACATTAAGCACAGTTGTCACCCATTCACATTTCCCTGGATCATTGTCTTGACCCAGAGTCTTAAACTGGAATTGCCTGCGGTCTAGTACTGGAGTGGTGGTGGAGGTTCAGGGACAGCAGAATCTGGGCTTCTGTCCCAGATCTTCTTGGAAGTGACTGGATCTTTTTGGGCCCAAGACAGGAATTCTCCCACTCAACCATCCAGGCAGGCAGAGCTGGCGAGCTCTCAATTCAAGTCTTTCTTTAATGACTGCAACATTTGTAAACATTCTTCATATTTATATGATCCAACTCACAGAACAAAAGGCAGGTCATTTGTCCAAACATCCAACTTGTAATACTTGAAGGTACATAAATCTTAACAATAGCAATCTCTTATCTGGCTTCCCAAAGGAAGATCCCTTTGGGCTTACTTTCTGTGATATACACAGCCCTTTCAATTCTGTCTATTCAGTTCTCTCCACATCGGCTTCTCCTGGGAAATATGCCATCTTGGGTGACAGCATACAAGATCCCCAGGTGTCTTGTATAGATATTCAAATTTGGGAGATTCTGCCATACTGGTGGATCACCCTTGAGAAGGAATGTAAATGTAAAACCTACTTCAATCATTCTCCAATTAGATTGAAAATACCCACAAATGGGAAAAATATAACTCCTTGCTCCATTCACTGGAGAGGTATGTATAAAGCAAAGAAACCTAGGGTAAAATTCCTGCATATGATATAGTTTTTAAACATTAGATCAGTATTGTCTTTGTTTGGAAGACTTGTATATTTTAAAATCCTGGGGTAAAATATGTTGAGAGAGTTTTCAGGGGAAAGGGAAAATCTTATGCTGCACACATATATATTAATGAGGAGAAATGGATTTATAAAAGTAACAATTTAGCCAGATTTGTTTTGGGAAAAGATTATTTGGCCTGAGATTACAAAAAAGAGGATGTATTCATCTATACACTTTGCATGACCTCTAAATACATCAAGTACTTTATTAATTTCAGGAATTTTGATGAAACTGACTGTATTAGTTAGCTCAGACTACCTTGATAAAGGAGCACTAACTGGGGAGCTTTAAGATAAATTTTATTTTCTTCCACTTCTAGAAGTTGGATAGCTGAGATCATATACCAGCTGTGTCTGGGTCTGGTGAGGTCTCCTTTTCTGGTCTGCAGACAACAGCCATTTCCTATGTTCTTGTGTGGCCTTGTGTATTTATATGAAAGGGTGGAGGTAGGAGAGAAGAAGAAGGAAGAAGAGGAGAAGGAAGGAGGATGAAGAAAGAACACGAGAGTGAGAGGGAAAGAGAGAGGGTAGAGATTTGAAATTCTCGCCTAAAGCCACTGATCTGAGTACATTATGCCCTTGCACTTAATACCTTATTTAATACTGATTATTTACAACAAAGCAAGCACAGACAGGTAGCCAGTAAGAGTGTCAATGTATGGACTTTGTGGGGACAAAACTCAGCTCATTACTTCCATGAAGTTACTTCATTTTCTCACAAAATCATGTTGTTTTGTTTTGACTCAACTTCATTTGATAAGACACAGCATTATATTTTTCCGAGTTTCATAAATAAAACAACTTGCCTCTGGAAAAAGGCAGTGAATACATCACTATAATTTTCAATGTGGTTCATATTTTGAAAATCATTTTTCACTGATTGGAATAGGCAGCACCTATGTTTTTAGCTCAATTAATTTTGTTTTGGTCCACACACCCTTTGGAATATGTGTCTTAAGCATTACTGTTTGGGGAGATTTTGTTTGTTTGTTTTTACAAAGGCATAGTAAAGTAAAAAGGCTCTTTCCCTTTATTCCTCAAAACATCTCTGAGAAAAAAAATACAAGCAAATCAGGCAGCATTCCAGCTGTTTGTTGATAATTACATTTTTGTTGCCATAAGGAATTATACCTATATAATAGTTCATTACAAGGTATTGTAGTTTTGATTTTTCAAGCAAAATGTTTCGTTTCCTCATGGGGAAAATAAAAGTTTCCTCTTACATGTTTATTGAACTTCCTAAGAAGGTTTCTTATCTATCTTTGGCAACATCATTACCTGAGAAATAAACCTCAAATGGGCTTGTTAAATATTCATCTTTCCTTTTGGTTTTTCCCTGTTCTTTACTTTTTTAAGGTTATTTAATGTGAGTTCTTAAGTCTTGAATGAGAGATATGATTGCCATGTGTTCGATCCTCCATCTAAATTTAAAGATTATAGCATATAGGCCATTTACCAAAGGGGAAAATGAACATTACATAGCTAGAAAAGATGCCATTCAGTAAAACCAGGAAAGGGAATCTCTGTGTTCTTAGTAAACACAACGAAGGCTACATTGTGTGATGGAAGATGTAACAGCCAGGCAAACTGAGACAGAAAACATCAAGACTGTAGTGCAATCTTCTTCACGGATTTATCAGAATGTTTTGTCTGCCACCAATATGACTATCAACTTCTAGAAAGTATAGTGTCAAATAACTATGAAAAGCCTGAAGTACATCATGTCTCCAGTGGGATTCCATTTCTGAAAAAACTAAAATGGCTAGCGATTTAAATAAGCCAGAAACTTCTTCAGTAATATTTTTCATAATTGACTTCCCATGGTCTAATAATCCCTTCAGGCAAAGTCTGTTGTTTTGGGTTGTATCTGGATGTCTTCCAAAACCTCATGCACTCATATGTGGGATTTTGGGGTGGTGACTTGATCATATGTGTGTGGTACTGGATGAGTGCACTGATTGTTTTAATGTAACTCTGGGTGTGCAAGATGGATTTAAGGAAGAACAAAGACCCATCCTGGGTGTGGATGGCACCATCCAACAGGCTTGCAGCCTGGATGGAATAAGAAGGCAAAGTATGAGGGAAGCCCTGTGTTTCCTGCCTGTGAGGCCATGAGAAGCCTCTTCTGAGATGCCTGTGTTCCATGCCACCTTGCACAGGGGCCAGTCTTCCTGGACTGGACTCTCTACGGATTCTGAGCTAAAATAAACTATTCCTCCTGACAGTTGTAGATGATGGATATTTTGTCTGAGCAACAATATGCTAACTAACATGCTCATTAAAGGTTCTGGCGAACTTTGTTTTACTCTCTGCCTGTGACATACCTAGTTTTCTCATGTGGCCCTGCTAAGTGTAGGTAGTGTCCCACCTCTCTTTTGGACACCTGCAAGAAATAAAATATCTTTAGGAGAACAATTGTCTCCTGACCCTTTGGCTTGATTGTATCTGAATAAAATAAAACCTGTACTTTAAGGGAAGGTGTCTCATGCAGTTGAAAAGTTATCACTTAATGTTGTGACTTCTTTGGAGAAAGAGCACATGTTACAAATGACAGCCTGCTTTCTTCATGCGTGTCTCCAACACTTGTAATCACTGATTCATAGAAAAGTTTGAATGTAGCCTTTTCTGTTAGACTTGATGTTTTCAAGAAAGCCTTTTATGTCTCTTACTTTGCTATGGCACAATTTGGAAGACACCTTTTCTCAATATTTATTGCTCAATTAAGCGTTGATTGATTTCAAAGTACAGTGGTATATTGATTTACAAACTTAATTCTTTCCCCCTTTGTGGCTTGTGCAAGAACTAAAACAGATTTGCCCATAAGATCAACCCTGAACCTAACAATTGTTAGCTACAGTGGTGCCTTGGTTTATAAATTTGATTTGTTTTACAATTTAGGGGAAGATGGCTGTGTTTGTGTTTGTGTAGGAAGATGGTTGTGGTCATGTTTATCACCAGATGCAGAGTTCACTGACGGAAATATTATCTATTTATTATATTATTTTATTCTATTTATTTATTAAATAGAGAATATTATTTTTTATTTCTTTTTTTCCATTTCCTCTTCTTATAATAGCATGAAGAGAGTATTTGACTTTTTAACAATAAGATGAAATTAGCGTTAGTTTTTCTCCATGACAACTGAGTATACAAACATATACAGAGTCAGTTTCCAAATACAAAAATAACTAACTTGAACATTTTTCAAATAGCTTTTATGAGAGGCATTGAGAATGTAATGAGAATTACAGCACAGATTTTTTTCTTATTAATACATTCTAGCAGTGTGGGGAAATTCTTATAATTCTGAGTTTACATTATATTCCTGGGATATTTTAGTAAAATCTGGGAAGTCCTTCTGGGGAGCCTGACATGCTGGAGATACTGCTGAAATCTACATCTGTGTATCCTGATTCCTTTACCCTAAGGTGTTCTTTCAGATACTCATTCTTAAATATGTCTAGTGATAAAACTTCAAAGAAGTCTGATGAGCCTAGATAGCCATGATTTGAGTACTGTGGGAAAAATACTCAACAGTATCTATAGTGGCCATTGATGTTGCCCTCTGCTGTAAGACTATTGTGTTCCAACCTAGTGAAAGGCTGTAGGTAGGATGTATAGACCATGTGATTTCCAGGAAATCGAGACAGAAACACTGGGGTTTGACACAGCATTCAGCCACTGTCCATTCATAAATTAAGCATGATATGTAGTAAATTTTACCATGTTCGGTGAATAGATGAACTCTAAGGGAACAAACATAAGAGAAATCTTGACAAAAAGGCAATGAGGGAACAACTCAGATCACCATAATAAGCAAAATAAGTCCTAGTCTTCAGATCCCCCATGAAGTTGTCCCTCTTTCTTTAATAACTACTTTTCTTGTGTAACCAATTGAAGTAGCTCTTTAATCAACAACATAAAAGCACTGGAGTCTAAAAATGAGTTCTTTTTTATTGCAGGTTCTTTTCTGTTGCATATGCAAATATAAGCAGTTCTGTATTGTAAGAAGGGTTTGCAGTTAAGATTAATCAGATGTGAAGGCAAAGGTTTTGTCAGTCCTTGCATTGATTAGGTACTGCAGAATAACCAATGAAAGAATGCAAAACTTGTTTTGTCTGCATATCATTTCATAGACTAATCGCAATTAGCATATTTTTTAAAATATCAAAACTATTATCATCTTTTATGTGATATAAATGTTATTTTCTAAACCATCACCTATCCTGCAAAATAAAAAGAGGTCAGTTCTGGCACTCACCTGTTATTAAAAGAGCTGGCAAAATCTCATCTGAGAGCCAGGTGTGGTGCCTTTTTTAATATAGTCATTTATATTTATTTGCTTTTGATATAGAAACAGTCTCTTGAGGAAATCATTTATTTTGTTTCTCTTTATTACAAAAGTCACACACAATCTTCCTCCTGCATTTTTATTTATCCATTTTAGAATTAAAATACTTTCTGAGAACATTTGATTCCTTTTGCTTTCCTTCTATGAACAGCCATATGACATTTCTTCCCAAATTTAAGCTTGAACAAAGGAAAGATTCATTCCTTTTCAAGAGAATCTTAAGGAAACAGTGTTTACTTCTCTGCACTTCTCTTTCTCTGTCAGTCTGCTCAAGGTTCCAGTGAGTAAGACTCTATCAGACCCCAGACTGAACATAACGAGCAGTGTAAGGTACACCGTGAAGAAACAAGTAAAATACCTGTAGAACACAGTAACGAGAGACCTTTATTCCTATCAGATGAGGCACATACATATGGTCTTCTTTGGGATATTTTGACCAGTTTATTACCTGAGATGCATTTGCAAAATTTTAAAAAATAAAAACAGCAGAAACACATTCCTAAATCCACTTTAAATATACCTCCTCCCTTCCATCACACTTATTTTATTATTTTTGTCACTATTGAAGTAGTTCTGGTCACTCTCTTTTGCAAGTGTTTTCAGGAAATGTATTCCAGAATAAACAACTGTTGCTTCCAAGTGCCGTCCATCTAAAAGGCAGGCTTGTAAAAGTGTTCTGCACTCATATGTTTTGTCAGATCTGTCACTTTGATGCGTCTTCTCTTTTCTTAAAACAAAATGGCAATGGAAAATAAGCATTATGAATGGATGCAGAACACTGAGGTACTCATCACAGTGCAAGTGCATCCAGAGCTCATCAGAAAGTAGCAAAAAGACAGACCTGGGATTTAGCTCAGTGGGTTCATTCCCACCTTGGAAGCACAAGGATCTGAGTTTCATTTCAAACACTACCAAAAATCAATTAAACAAAAGAACCTAGAAAGTAACAACAAGGACAAGTTTTTTTTTTTTTTTTGAAGCAAACCAGAATATATTTGTGGGGGTTTTAGGCAATGCCTCTTTATGGTAATTTTTTTTTCTAAAATTGAAACTTTCCCCTTATTTTATTCCCCCTTTGTAGTTCTCATGGAATAAAAAGAGTATTTACATTCATTTAATTTTAGTGTAAAAATTAAATATCCTATGAGATAAATCAGGCTGGACACCAAAATTCTATGCTATCCAGATATTCAAGGAAGTCATAAAATGGTCTAAGTGGTTTCAAGATTTGGTTCATTCTACAACTGGTAGGGCAAGAAGCAGGGCTTCATTCAGGCATCACTGCATGCTGCAAACAATCCAAAATGTTCTATGTGTGAGCCCTTGCACCAGGAGCCAAAGGAAAGGCAAGTTCTATTGGAGTGTGTAAAAATAACTGATGATTATGGTGATAGGATGAAAGGACATGGCATTTAGACAAGAAGGACTTTGATGGAAGTCATTAAAAAAAAAAACATGCTATTATGTAACCACAACAGTTCAGAAGCACTCCTTACTAAGAAACTGTGAGTCATTTGTTTCATGTACAAGAAATGGCTGCAAGACAAGGGATTCAGAGCTGTGTTAGATAAGTGGTATGATTTAGGACAAGAGTGATGGAGGAAGAAATCAGTTTGGAACTTCAGATAGCATATGATCTAATAGAGTTTTCACTTTTACTTCCTCAGAAATGATGTTCACAGTATATAAGGAGATGTTTGGGATAACTTCAACCAAATATTTAATATTTATAAAACACCTTGAAAATAATGTTTTAACAGAGAAAAAGTAAATATTTAGTAGAACTTTTAATTTCTGCTGACTGGATAGGTAAAATGTGGTTCTTTTATAGAATGGAGCATTACACAGCCTCATAAGTGAAATAAATAGCTTACAGATGTGTAAATATCATATTTTTCTCTAGTATGAGAAAATGAAGTTGTAAATGAGTTGTATGTATAGTTGATATTGTGAAATAGAAAATATTTAAAAGGGAAGAGAGTATAGGGGTAAGTAATGAGGGGAATGAATGTGGTAATAATAAAGCAAAAAGGAAACAAAGGTTATGTATTTAGGGGTTGGGGGTTGTACAATGGAGTAAAAGGAAAAAATGAGAATAAGTTGTGTCATATTCTGGTACAAACCCTCAGTGTTGAATGTGATGATGATGTGTATTCATAATCTACTTATAAAATTTAAATTAAAAAAAGAAACTACAAATTTTTAATCCTATCTTTTGACAAAAGAATGAAAATCAGTATTATCAGTAATGACTCTTTAATTTTTCATAGAATTGAGATAAAAAAGATCTTAGTTCAATTCTGAATTTTAGGACAAAAGCATTGCATCACAGCTTCTAGTCAGTCACACTATCCTGAGAGTAAACAATCTAACTTCTAGTCTTGAGTTATGTTTGGTAAATTAGATGTGTGACGTGCATTTGCCACTTTTGATATTCTGAATCTCTGATAGGATTTGGGTATATAATTCCATTTGAGGTGAAGGAGCATTTCTACAGTGAATCACAGTAAAGGTATATTTAAGTTGAGAAAACTTGTGAAGCCATATAGTGGAAAGACTAATTAAATTCCTGGTTTGTTGGAGACTATATCTTTCTGTATAGTCCAGGTAAGCCTAGAATTTGCTAGGAATTCCAGTCTATCCTTAAATTTTCTGAGCTCTTGACACAGCTTCCTGAGTGCTGGCATTGCAAGAATATTCCACCACCACGTCTGGCTAATTTATCAGTTTGATTACATGCTGGAGGTAGGATTTGCAATAGCATGAAAGAGGAGTTTCCAGGTAGGATTGCAATCATAATGTTTACTGCCTATTTTTGTGTGCTTTAAATCCAAAAACACTCCAAGACTCAAGGATAGGACATGTCCTGGTTCAATTTATGTTACTGTAATAAAGACCTCAACACTAGACATTATAAATTAAAGAGATGGCACATAAGTCTGGGGACACTTAAAGGTATCAAGCCAGTCTCAGAAACAAGGCACTATGGCTGAAGCCCAGAAAAGGGCTTCTGTTCTAAGGAAACCAAGAGATAGCGATGGCTTCATTTCACAAAAACTTCCTCTAAGAAGAATGACTTACATCATCTGTGCTAAAAATCTGAATAATTCTACTTCTTAGAAACTATGCAAAAATACATTCACATATGCCAATAATCATAAAGAGAAATTAGAATTATGTGAAGTTGGTATCAATTGGAAGTGGATAAGTATAGTATTTGCATACCACAAAATGCAATGTAAGTATTAAAAAATAATGTAGATTTATGTATACTGACATGGAAAGAGCTCCATGATACTTTTTAATATTTTAAATTTTGAAATAAATTTTTACTTACAGAAAATTTCAAAAATATCACACTGAGTTCCCAGGTTACAAAAAATTGGAATGCAAGGTCTTTATCCCAAACTGATAAAACACTATTTATGAAAAACCAATAGACAGCGTCATACTCAAAGGTCAAATTGAAATCTTTTACGTTAAGATCAGGAATAAGATAAGGAAGTCAACTATCATCATTTCTGTTCAGTATTGCTTTGAAAATGTTAGCCAGAGGGCCAGGGAGTTAGCTCAGTGATTCCGGCGCCTGTCTTGCAAGCGCAAGGGCCCGGGTTTGATTCCCTGGTAACCACATAACAATACTGGGTGTGGAGACCCACACCCAGCAGCAACCAGTACCACATACCACAATGCCGGGGGTGGTGGCTCACGCCTGTAATCCCAGCACTCGGGAGGCAGAGGCAGGAGGATTGTGATGTGAGATTGAGGCTGAGCTCAGGGCCAGCCTGAACCACAAAGTGAGACCCTGTCTCAAAAAAACCTAAAAAAAAATGTTAGCCAGAGCAGTTAGACAAGCGAAAAAAAAATAAAAGAAATAAATATAAATAAGGATAATGTTAAACTGTCATTATTTGCAGATGATATGATATTCTATATAGAGCACACTGAAAACTCAGCCAAAGGACTGCTAGACTTAATCAACAGAAATAATAGCATAGCTGGTTACAAGGTCAACATTCAAAAATCAATAGCTTTTGTATACATGAACAACAGACTCATTGAAAGAACAGTCAGGTAATCAATTCCTTTCACAGTAGCATACAAAAAATCAAATATCTAGGAATCAGTCTAACAAAGGAGGTGACAGCTCTCTAAGGAAATGATGTATGCTAAAAAAGGAGATTGATGAGGAGATTGTTCCTGAGTAAGAAAAATCAATATTGTTAAAATATTCAGACTACACAAACTAATACATACTTTCAAAGCAATCATGATTGAAATCCCAACAGCATATTTCATAGAATGAGAGAAAATAATCCAAAAATTCATCTGGAACCACAAGAGACCTTGAATAGCAAAAACAATCCTAGGCATGAACATCATGGCAAAATCCCCAACATGACATTATACTACAAAGCCACTGTGATAAAAACTGCATAGTACTGGCAAACTAATAGACCTGAATCAGTGGAATAGATTAGAAGATCAAAAACAACTTCATGTACATTTAGCTACCTCATTTTTGTCAAAGGAGCCAAATATCCTTAATGGAGGAAAGATAGCCTCTTTAACAAATGGTTCTGGAAAAACTGGGTTGCAATTTGCCAAAGATTAAAGGTAGATCTATTTCTTTTACCACACATCAAACTAAAATCAAAGTGAATCAGAGACTGAAATATTAAAAAATACACTAAACATGCTGGAAAACAGGTTAGGTAGAGCCCTTAAAGACACTAGCACAGGAAAAGACTTTATGACAAAACCTCAGTAACATGGGAATTAGCAGAAGGAATCAACAACTGAGATCTCATCTTACTAAAAACCTTCTGCACAGTAAGAGAAACCACCAACAGAGTTAAAAGACAACCTACAACATGTGAAATAATTTTTACCAGCTGTTTCCCAGACATAAGACTAATATTAGAGTATTACAAAGAATTTTAAAAAATTAGCTCCGCACAAATTTAAAGACCCAATTAAAAAATATCATTGGACATTAACAGACACTTTTCAGATGGAGAAGTAAAAACAAAGAAGAAACACATGAAAAGATAATCCACATCACTGGTCATTGGAGAAAAACAGATGAACACAACACTCCATCTCTCTCCACACAGAATGGCTTCTAGTATGAGATCAACCAACAAAAAATTCTGGTGGGACACTGGAGAGAAAGGAACCTTTCTCCACCATTGGTGTGAATGTAGAATGGTGATCCATTGTGGAGATCAGTGTGGGGGGTCCTCTAAAAAACTAGGATTTGAGATTCCATTTGAGCCTGCTATTACCTTGCTAGGTATATATGTGAAAGAATGAAAGGAATCATACCACAGGAACATATGTGCAAACAGCTAAATCTTTGAAATAGCCCAAATGCCCATCAATAGGGGACTGGATTTAAAAGGGTTTTTTGTTGTTGTTGTTGTTTTTTGTTTTTGTTTTTGTTTTTATTATTTTAAAAATAAAATGACATATCACTCAGCCACAAAGAGTAGTCATTTATACTCACATGGACCTTTCAAAAGCACATACTCAAAAGTGGAATAAACAGGACCTAGGTCTAAATAATACATATTTTCTCTTGTATGAAAAACTAGGTGTAATGGATGGCAAAAATTCATTATAGGTAAAGTGAAATAGGAAGAAAATTTGCCAAAGGAAAAGAAAAAGGGTGGGTAGGGGAAATTAAAGAAGAGAAAGAAAAAAAATCTGATAGCAAAAAAATAAAAGTAAACAATGCTTTTGTACATAGGGTTTGGGATTGTAAGGAGGGAAAAGGAATGGAAGACAATGAGAGTCAAGATGAATTATGTATAGGCACCAGTTCTCAATGTTGAATGTGATCATAATGTATATAAAATGTATTAATAATGTCAAATTTTAAAAAGAACTCGCACATCAATTTCATGAAAAATGCTATTGTAATTTCATTGGAATTATCTGGAGTTTGTGAAATGTTTGAATAAACTGGTATATAGTCCTCGGGCAACATAGTATAATTTTTTTTTATATTATGAAGGTTTTTGAATGTCATTTAGTAAATATTTACAGCTTTAAAAAAAGTTTTATGCATTCTTCCTAGCTTAAAAAATGTTATTTTAATGGAATATTCTCATACTATTTCTAGATATGTATTTTTTCATAGTTGGAATTACAGAGCCCATACAATTCTATTCTTTGCCTTTCAAAATACTCATGCTACATAAGTGTCTTAGCTAATAAAAATGCTATTTTATGGTTACATAATTGTTCAGCAAATACTTGTATACAATAATTTAACCATTCTTGAATGTTGCTTATATAGCTTTTTTTTTTTT